>QMIH01001118.1:52639-68805 GCA_003987875.1 Clarias batrachus | reverse complement strand
GTGTGTGTGTGTGTGTGTGTGTGTGTGTGTGTGTGTGTGTGTGTGTGTGTGTGTGTGTGTGTGTGTGTGTGTGTGAGGTGGATTTGGAAAAGCTGCACATGCAGCACAATGGAAAGCGAAATGTGAACCGTCAGCGTGAAGACTCGGGGGGAAAGCGAGGCCAGCACATTCCACGCTTTGCGCTCCATATGGGATCTGACCCCAAACATGGTGGGGAAAAAGAAAAAAGAAAAACAAAACGGTGCTGTAAATCTTTTATCTCTGAGACGGATGGATGGACAGAGGAGGAATGGTGGAGAAACGAGTGTGGGGTGAGCTCCCTCAGCCAGACTGGGGTAATTTATGTTCATGCTTGAACAACAATATACGAGCAAGTCCAAACACACACACACACACGCACACACACACTGTGCCAGGCATGCCGTTTATTTTGGCTACACATCACGCACTTGCTCTGTTATGCTGCACTGGTCTGCTGTACAGTACACTCTAATAAATGGATGAATTAAAGACTGGAGTAAATTAATTTGAAGCTTGGCAGTCTTTCGGCCAATATGGGAAGTTGGCATGCTGATCGTTGACCTCGTGCAGCAGCTGACACCTGACACAGACAAACTGCGTTATTGGAACACGGCCAGAGCCATATGACCTCACATTAAAGCCTGTGCAGACATCCTAACATTATTAGACAAAAGCATAACATTTCATTAGCTTCCAAACCCAAACACACTGTGTCTCAGCCTCAAAACACAATCTCACACGCTTCTCTGCTGTGGTCTGAGTGGAGGTCAGTGCACACGGAGGATTTGATACTGAAATTGTGCACGCTGGTATTCGGACCTCAGGCTTAAGCTCTGTTTAGAAGTTACATAAGAGTTACAAACAAGGGACGGAGTTTGTTCAAAACTCAGTTACATATCATTCTGAGTTGTGAGAGGTGCAGAATCAAGCCAGCACCACTGTCTGCTACATATACAATCAATGTTCACCACATTTGTAGGTAATCATGCGATAATTAGTACTCAGTCCATCCGTTCAACAATACACCAGTCTAGTTCTCTGTAGAAGACCTTTAAAACTCAAAACTCTTTAAGAGGTCTTTGGGTTGCATCAAGATGTCTTTACTATGAGGGATCCGGGGTGGAAGCATTTTGCACTTACAGTATAATGTCCTGAATCTGTCACATTAAGACATCCCGAGGATGCTGCCAATATGTCCCTAGTCAAGGAAAATCCCCATTAGGTCACTAGTCCCGAACAGGCAATATATGTTTAGTCCTGAAGACGTCCGCAGTCTGTCTATAGTCTTGAAGACATCCCCATTAAGTCGCTAGTCCTGAATGATGTCTCTGATTAGTCTCTAGTGCTGAAGACGTCACTAACAACTCTTTAGTCCTAAGGCATACCCAGTAAGTCTTTTATTCTAAAGACATCTCCAATATGGCACTAATCCTGAGAAAAAATCAACTACAAGTCCTGAAGACATCCACAATTGGCTACTAGAGCTAAGAACACCCCAATAAGTCTCTAGTCCTGAAGACATCCTCAATAAGTCTCTTGTCCAGAAGACATCCTCAATAAGTCTCTAGTCCTGAAGACACAGAATAAGTATCTAGTAGTGAAGTCATCCCTGATAAATCTCCAGCCCTGAAGATGTCCCCAACAAGTTTATAGTCCTTGAATCTTCTACCCGTTATGCCTGAGTGCATGGTGACATAGCACTTTGCAGTACCTTAGTCATTACCTGACTAACCAGAACATTCTTTACAGGTCATTTTATATCCGAACATTACCAGCCTAATCAGCTGCAGTGTAGCAACATTCCTGCTAAGTATGTCAGACTGTGTCATCTCAGCGCTGATGCTCTCAGCACAGATGTGACGTATTGAGTGAAAATGTAGTCAGGTGCTGAGATACAGAGATGAACCTTAAATGTAAATCTCTTCAAGTCGACACCTACCTTCATGCCAACGTGGCTGTTGTGCATGTCGACACGGGCACGCAGGTCCTTGTTGGACCTCTTGCCCAAGAAGTCCTTGACAAACTTGTTGCTATATTTGAGGTTGTCTCCACAGCCCCCCCACTGCCAGGCCTTTCGGTTCTCCAGGTCAGGAGCCTCGTCACAGGTGCAGCGTTCCATCCGTCCTGCGCTGCATGCTTTAGCCATGGCATGGGTCAAACCGGCTGAGGAGATTGCATAGAGGAACGCTGTCTCTTTAAAACCTGAACACATGCACACACACTGGCTGTCAGGTGCTGCTGAGTTTGTTTACACTGGTCAGGAACTGGCCACAACATATATATCATATAGCTACATTGCATTCCTTCAAACCAGATCAAATTTATTTAAACCAATTGAGGTACCTGGAGAAAAGAACAGTATAGAAACACCTTGAATTAGGGGACAAGAAAAAAAAGGGACAGTGGGAAATGATGTGCCTTATGGTTTTCAACTGATTAGAGCACACTGTACAGCTCTCAGCTAGTCAGAACCAAGCGTAAGCCTGGACGCTTACCTCTTTTTAAAATGTTTGCTCTGTAGCGCCCCTCTAACGTGCAGTTCCACCTCTCAAAGCGGAACTGGTATTGACACTCAAGGGCGCTGAGGCTGATGGCCTCCATGAGCGTCTCGGCCACACCGGGGTCTCGTCTGCACATCCTGCGCTGCTTCTTTTCCAGTTTGAGCCGGTCACAAAGTTTATAGTGTGCCCTCGCTGGTCCGTCCTCAGGCTGGAAGCTCAGAGGTAGGATGGACAGTGGCTCATTTCCCGTCAGCCTGAACAAAAAAAACAAAAAAAAAAAGAAGAAGAAAAGATGTTATTCTATTCCTGTAAAGTCTTCAAATTATCTGTTAGGTGTGCCTGTGGCCCAAAACCACTATTTAGGACCTATGCTGTAATCCAGAGCATTCTGGGTAATCTGTAATTGTGACATGGTTTAGACAATAATCTGTTTTATCTCATCCAGACGGGAACACTTGTACCCGTTTTATTACTTGTATTTACTGTGTGTAATTATCGTCTGTCCTGCTCGCAGCCAATCAGAATGCTTCAATAGAGTGTGAGAAGTGTAATTGTTAGATTAAGACACACGGCAACACACGCACACAAATGGCACAATGGCGCGTTAAGCTGAATAGCCAAGAGCGTACCATGTTCAAACATGTTGTAGGAATCCATGTGTGGGAGAAAATACCAAGCATTAATACACCTCTTTACACTTATTCACCTGCAGGAATGTAGCCCGCACCATTTACACACACACACACACACGGGAACAAGTGGCCTGCACACAAACTAATAGCTAGGTTATAATATCCTGAAACTTTGAAAAAGTGTCCTCCATAGACTGAAGTTAACTTGCACCAAACTTTGTGAAGTTTATTGAGTCAGATGAAAAGTTATCAAAGGGGGTATTTTTGTTGCTTCGGATGGCACATGCATGTCCTAGGGGCTGGAGTTGAATCCCTGAGTTGAAACTGCTCCACAATGATGAAACCCTTGTATCCTAGCATTGTTAGCTATAATAAATCTATATATATAAGTTTGAGAACTGGAGTTGGAGGCACCATTTTTCTTCCCCATTATTAATGATGAATAATATTTTTTTTTATTTAGAAAGTCTACTACTTATTAACCTGCTGTTACTTTTTTACCCAGACACTTTATACTACACAATAGAGTATGCATACATTGTATGTATTATTGGACAGTGGTGGGTCAGACGGTTCAGGCTCTTGGTTACTGGTTGGAATTTTGGGTGTTTAAGGCCTAGCCCTGTTGAATGCTGCCACTGTTGAGCCCTTGAGCAAGGCCCTACACCCTAACTGGGCTAGGAGGCACTGAATCCTGGCTGACCCAATGCTCTGACTCCTGCTTCCCAACATGGCAAAGGTACATTTGACATAATGTGAAATAATATTACTCTATCTTACTGAGTGTTGCTCACTGGAATATCCAAGAGCCATCTGCTGCTTTGTCATTTACAATTTTCTTTCTTGATAGCTACATTAGTCTTAATGTAACTTGATGTACAAAGTAAATGGACACCAATATGCATCATATCCAAGCTGATGAAGAGACTGTGTTACTGTTCTTGGGCTAACGTTGGGATCATTCTGCTACTTCTAAAGGATTTTTAAAGTAAGTTTTGCTCATAACAGAAATTCATATTTCTTGACGTTTTCCAGAAGGCAGCGCTCGATCCAGTTATAACTCTGCTGATCTCTTATCCCCATTTATTTAGAGTGATTAAAACCATCATTCTGTTAGAGCTAGAAAGGGGAATGTGAAGATCACAAATGATTCATCTCTGGGACAGTCCACTCTGAGACTGTTCCTCTCATTTTCACTGCATTCATTGCACTGCTTTTATTGGGCCCAAGTGTGCTCAACTTAGCCTGATTAGTTTGCTTTCTTACAAATTCTCCTGCTTTACCTGGTTTGGTTCACCTTTGTTAGCATTAGACATGTATCACATAGAGACACCAGATCTGCTATCCTAGACTTATGGGTTCACCAATGCTATTACCCATAGCCACAGCTATTCCTAGCCTCTGTTTCATTAGTTTCAGATTTCTTTGGAAAGTGGAAGTTTCTAAATCCATCTAAGTTTCCATCTAAAAGAAGGAAACAAATACAGTATATGTATTATATATGGTATAATAATGGCATCACAGCTTGGTGTGTCATTTTTAAATGTATTGTGTTGTCAATTGCAGTCCCGTCTGGTTTTCTCCTTAAAAACAAGGACAGGGAAGGTCAATTCTGACATAATTTAACAGAGAGAGAGAGAGAGAGAGAGAGAGCAGGCAATGCCCTAACACCTCTCAGTGTCAGTTTATTTTAGAGTAAGTGTCAATAAAACCCTGACCAGCATTCTGAGGTTTTCCAGACCAGCTTGACTTCAACAACACGCCTCTCGCTCATTATGTGTAATTCTGGGTCAATTTTACACGTCCAGCACACAGCTGTGTGGATAAACTAGTTTATGGGAATCTCTGTCTCTCTCTCTCTCTCTCTCTCTCTCTCTCTCTCTCTCACACACACACACACACACACACGCATACACAAATTGTTTTACACAGCCTATCATGTCCTCTTAAATCTAACACTATGCCCTGCGAATATAGAAGCAACAACAGCAAGTTTTCTCACTAATACCAGTCCAGGTCTCTGTTCTGATTGGCTGATACCAGGTTGGCTGGTCACTGTGTTTTGATTGGCTGAGACTAGGTCCAGTGTGTACTGATTGGCTATGAGCAATAGGGAACAAAAAACTTTGTGAAATTCCTTCTTTGCATATCCCAGCGTAACTGAGGTCAGAGCACAAGGTTAGCCATGTTACTGCACCCCTGGAGCAATGGCAACCCAGTGGAGCTGGGGATTGAACAGCTGATCTCCCGATCACTAGCTCAGTGCCTTAGCCCTCTGAGCTACCACTGACCCAAATGTCAGTTCCTCTTCAACTACCTCGCGAACAGTCAGCATTGCTCTTCAATACAACAGGTGCTTAGTTTCCTTGTTGAGATCAATTTTGTATCATTATGTTCCCTAAATTACAGGGCTTTGGTTGCCTTGTTCCCTTCTCTCAGTAAATTTAGCTGCAGGATTTTCTTTAGTTTCTGTCTTTCCTATTTTCCAGGTCCTCACTTTCCTCTATGACTGGCTTAGGGAGTGTCTAATCCCTAATTCGTATTTTGTCAAGTTTACCAGTCCCTAGTTCCTTTTTTCACGTTTTGTGTGTTCCCATTGTACAGATTAGTAGCCATCTCCCTCACTGCTTTCAAAGTCACTAGTCCACATCCATGACCCCCTCACCCACCAAGAGGCGGTAGCTTGCCCTATCCTCCAGAGATCACAAGCCTCAACATCCTGTACCCTTCTTCATCTGGGCAGCCTAGAAAGCTTTTGCCTGGGAGAGATGGGTGGCATTCTAGGGTGGCTCTCACTAGCCAATCTAGATCTAAGTGGAAAAAGTGGATAGTGCTATCCTCAGAGTGTGTTATGGTGCTCTCCCTATAGTACACGAGCAAGCAGTTCAAAAAGATGTGGTTGGCTGGTGTCCATGTCCCTAGTTGGTGGGTGTAGCCGTGAAGGGAGAGTGCCCTAGTTAAGGTTTGGGAACAGGCTATGATTCATTTAGAGGAGAACATTAGAAGAAAATATTAACTTTGATAAAATTTTCAACTCAATTTTATTTGAATAGCATTTTAACAATGGTGTGTTTTCCTACTTTACAGTGTCCTTAATGTCCAGGTCACAAGTTTTCTTTTTGGCCGTTTTTACTGTCCTACTTTCCTTCTTCCCCCAATGTTGAGCCATTTCTAGTTTATAGGTCCCTAGTTTTCTTATTGTTTTCTTATTTAGTTTTATTATTCCTCTATATTGTGGTGTGTCTGGTTTATCTCAATTTTCATACATCTGAGATCAGTACTGGAGAAATAAGAACAATTTTATGCCCTTGTTTTGAGTAACAGCTTTACTATGCTGCTGATTTGGGTAAGATGTGGTAGCTGTTGTTATAATGAACTCGTTAACCAGTTAAGTACAATAAAGTAGTTCATAAAGTTGATGAAATGAAGAGGAAGGACTGATTGTGTAATTGTGTAGCTGTTTGAGTAGCTGTACTCCTTATCTTCCCAGATAAAGTCTAAGGACACTCTAATATTTCTCCACTTGGCAACCTGCTTTTGCTAGCTCACAAGGTGGGTCTTGCAGGACTGTTTTTTTTTTCCCATTGGTATGTTCAATGAAAGTATGTGATTACTTTTAGTGGACATGGTGGACATGTCTGACTTTCAGTAGCATGGGCTTCTCCAAGCGTCTGTCATGGTCCACACTGGAAACAAGGCCCACAGGACATAATGCATGTGTCTATGCTTGAGGAAAGTGTACATTCTTTCCCCTCTATCCCTGAAAAAAGATGTTTGCTTTTCTCCTGTGCTTTGAAAACAGGGACAAATTTCAAAGTGGAAAACAGGCAAGTCACAACTTGGGGGTTTGGGGGGATGCAAGGTTACAGGCATATATTTTTAAAAGGGAAGGGACACGAGGGACGTCCTGTAACAGGATGACAAATATGATGAATGCCTTTAAGTTCAAGGTGTTTCTTCATGTTATAATAACAATTAAAAAAAAAAAAAAACTAAACTTGTAGCGGTCAGTCCATGCCTGCATTGATAAAGGAGATGGAACAGTCCTGGAATTGACTCATGACAATGAGACAATGTTAATGTCTCTTCATGATTACTGTATTTAAATAAAACTATGTATCAGTCAAGCATTTATTTTTGTCAGTAAAGATTTATAAGTTCCCTTTTATAACTGTATGTTGCAAGCAACTGTGCATTTAATCCTCAACTGCGAGTAATGTGTATCTTGTTCGTGCTGCGATGTGCTCACACCCTGAAGCGAGAACCTAAGAACAAAAAGAGGATCGAGTCGTCTTTCTTCTGCTCGTTCTTTCTACATGACGTTCATCATATATCTGCAGCACAAAAGCGGCAGTAGAACCGGAGCCATTTCAAATGCACAGATCCGCTAATCCCTACACCCTCCGGCTAAACGTTCCCTCCCACTCGTGGAGATTTAACTTTTTACCCATAATGCCACAGACTCAGGAATGTACAGGTGAGAGAAAGTGTGTTTCTTCTTTTAGTTCGGTTTTAGTCATCTCAAAATATCAGCTTATGTAAGAGGGAAGGAGGGAACGGCATGTGGATTTACTAAAACATACGTAACTATTCTGATCATTTGCTAATGGTTTCAGGTTACAGGTGGACAGTTTGGCAAATAAAAGTTAGCTTAGATCCCTGCAAAAACCTCAAGACCTCCTAAACAGCAGTATCTTCTCAAATGTTCCTGAGGTCTCTTACCTCTGTAACCCTTGACTGAACTCTTGATTAGGTTAGAGTGTACTGATGTAAAAGACTGGGGTCACAGTAATAATAATCAGATTTGTATCTGATCTAGAAGCCCATATGGAAGCGGTTCAGAAAAATTGAATCAGATTGAAACACTTTTTCTGCTGTTCACACTGCTACGACAAAAAGCAACAAATTTGAGTCATATATTCCTGTGCAAAGGTCTGACCACCCTCAATGCCTCATATAGAAATGTAGATGAAATAAAAGAAATGGGAGGAGAAACGTTTTACTGCAACAGCTTGTAAAGTGAAAAAGAATTAAAATGTAAAACTGGTTGTTTATGTCACAACCTCAGCAGCAACCTCATTCCCACTCTTGTCTTTTCCAACCACTCAGCATTCAACATCAGCAGTATCCTAATCAGATCATCTGTCATCATCTGCACCTGTTTCTTACTGGTGTATGCCTTAAGTTAGATGGTTTTTATGCTTCAATGCTTCATAGGTCACGGTGTGGCTTAACAACAACAACAACAACAACAACAAAAAATCCTCTGAAACTGCTCAGATACAGAGACTGGACTGAAAATAATGAGAGAGATGAAAGTCCTTTAAGATGCCTGGAGAACTTAGTCCTTTTTTGACTGCAGTGTGAACACTTAAATTTTACCCAGAATCATGGATCTATTCTTGAACCTACTGTATTACTTATATAGACTTGATATTTTGCATTCTGTTCTATTGGCATTTGCCGCTCTAATTTTCTTTTTTAGATCGTAAACGGCCTTGTAAGCATTCTATTGCATGTAATACTGTGTATGGTTGTGTACATGACGAATAAAAATTTGAATTTGAAATTTGACCTTGACCATTTCAGTCCTTTAATCAGAGAGCCAATGTGAGAACTTGTGTAAAGTTATTCCACAGCTGGGTTCAGTGCAGTCATATTGGAACTGGTGTGGGGGTTCCACAGCTGGGTTCAATCCACCGAGACCTGAGCAGGTACCAAGATGGTCAAAGTGAAAGTGATCTAATCAACCCCCAAGCGCAGACTGGCTACCTGTTCTAAAAATGAGCGTCTGAGAGTTAAACCAGTCATGTGGAAAATATTGCGTCGAGTCGATGATGAATAACTGAGCGGCGTCAACGCAGTCACGAGTGATGCTCTTACACCAAATCAGCTCCACAACACACACACACAAACACACACACGTTTACTGCGTACTGCAGAGGTGTTAAGTATAGACAGTGACCGAGCTCTGAAAATCTCAGCCTGACGTCATTACACACAGAAGATACACAGATGACACACACACACACAGTACACACTAGACGGGAGAGCTTTTCTGGTTGCTCAATTTCCCACAATCCCTTACAAGTGGATTTGTGTCTCCCTGCAAAAATGGAAGTGAACAGGGGCGATAATCATCTCAGCCAGTCATGTCCCTTTTTCTCTGGTGGTAATGTTACAGACGTTACCATGGTAACACACTGAGAGCCTGATAGGAAAGTTTTGGGTTCTTAGCTGCTGTTCTCTCACGCTGATTTTAATGACATCTGAGTAGAAGTGTGTGTATGTGTATGTGTGTGTCTGTGTGTGTTTGACTGTTATATTTATATGTTGTATTTATATATACACACACACACACACCATATATCGCCAAAAGTATTCACTCGCCTGCAATCACATGCATATGAACTTGAGTCCCATACAATTCTTAATCCATAGGGAATTAATATGATGTTGGCCCCGCCTCTTTGCAGCTATAAGAGCTTAAACTCTTCTGGGAAGGCCTTCCACAAGGTTTATAAGTGTGTTTCTGACCATTCTTCCAGAAGCACATCTGTGAGGTGAGACACTGATCTTTGATGAGACGGCCTGGCTCATCCATGTCTTTATGGTCCTTGCTTTGTGCACTGGTGTGCAGTCATATTGGAACTGGTGTGTTGTTGTTTTTCAAACATTGGGCTTAGCCACTTTGTTAGGAATTCTTAATGCTTCAGCATACGAAGACATTTTGAACAATTTCATGCTCCAACTTTGTGGGAACAGTTCTATTCCAAAGTGGCTGCGCACCAGTGCACAAAGCAAGGTCCATACAGACATGGATGAGTGAGTTTAGTGTAGAAGAACTTGACTGGCCAGTCCATATTTCTGACCTCAACCAGATAGAACACATTTGGGATGAATTAGAGCGGAGACTGTGAGCCAGGCCTTCTCGTCCAACATCAGTGTCTAAAATTGTCAAAAATTCCCATAAACACACTCCTAAACCTTGTGGAAAGCCTTCCCAGAAGAATTGAAGCTGCAAAGAGTTGAAGCTGTTATAATTGGTGGACCAACATCATATTTAAACATATGGATTAAGAATTGAAGTTCATTGAAGAACACAAGTCCAACAAACATTGGATACGAACACAGCTGGCTATACATAGTGTAAAACTAACATGTTCCATGATTTTGAACTTGCGAAACCAACATGCGGATGGTTGAATGATTTGTGTTAAAAGAACTAGCAATGTCTGCCACCTTTTCACCTCACTCCATTCACTCAATTATTTTCACTTTTGTCTCCATTGTTATTGCTTGGCGCTTCTTAGCAGTACCAGCTCCACTGCTGCTGCGTTTATACTTGCTTCCAGAGATCCTGGGATGATGCATGTGTACATGTATACAATGTTTGCTGTATACGGTATGTGATCTAACGTCCGTGACTGAACATGGGTGAAGGAAAGTTTGTAACTCGAATGTTTGTATGTAGGGGACTTACTGTATATGTGTATAGATAAATACTGAGCGTGTGGATGCAAGAGGGCATTCAATAAGCAAACTTCACACACACACACACACACACACACACACACACACACACACACACACACACTTGATTTCTAAAAAATATAATGATATAAAGTACACACCGAACAACACCACAGTACTGAGCAAGACCAGCAATACTGACCCTCACAATAACACAACTAATATTCCACACCATTAAGCCTCTCTTGCTGGGGGAAAAATTAATAAGCACAGATATGGTCACTTCCTTCATTTCTTGGATTATGAATGATCTCACTGGCTGCGCTAGTACGTCCTCCTACAGACTGTTGGGGATATTCATGGAGGTGACACCTTGAAGTCATTATGAAGTATAAATACATATAATGGAGTCCATTTAGACAATAAAGTGGATTGGGCAATAAACACATCAGTGCTTTACAACAATAACCAGAGCTGGCTGGTCTTTACAACAAAGACAATACAATATAATAGAATGCGGCATACTGTATGTTCTACAATTCTGTGGTGGAATACAATGTCATCTTTTATGCGGTGGTCTGTTGGGGCTGTAGCATGAAGGTGGTGCACAATAACAGACTGGACAAATTAATCAGAAGGATCTGTGTTCTATAAATCCATCCTAACCATCAGGCTCTGCGACCCATGCAAGGACAGACCACAAATACTGTACGTCATGTTTCGATGCTTTAGCACCCCGCCCATAAATCCATGCTACTACTCCAAGCAACTTGTAGGTTTATGTTCATTTGCACGGTTAACTTGTAACAGTTGAGTAGTATTGATGAATAACATTAAATTAATCTGTCAAAATGTGCTACCACCACTAAAGCAATAGGGATTGTATTCTGAAAAAAAAAAAACGGTTCTATATTTTTCCTATAACTATTCAAAACTATAGAAACAATAAAAAGACGGAAGAGAGAAAATGGGAGCATAGTGCAGATTAATATAACTATAAATTCCTGCTACTGGGAGTAGGATGCATGAAGGATGGTGGCTAAACTCCACTCAGTCCAGGATAGATGATCCTTCTCACCCAATACACAATGTGCTGATGAGAGCAGCATGTTCAGCCTGAGACTGATCACTGCTGACGGTTCTACTGAGCTCCGCAGGGGAATGTTTCCTCCAGCAGCCATTGAACTCTACCACACGTCTCTGTAAAAACTGTCATTCTAACTCCTAGTACTGACAATCATGACTCGTCCACAAATTATATCTAAACTCACACATTTAATCTCACGCACTCAACCCCTGGCTATGATCATACACCACATGTGTCACTCTGTTTCACTCTGCTGTATAACACAACAAAGAGCTGTAAACTCTTTTTATTTTGTCCTAGATTTTCCTGTAATTGCGTAGATGTGTGAATGTTGTGTAATTACCCTGTGCGATTAGTCAGGCGCTTTTTAATCTGGAAACTTGAGTACTAACAATCACGATAACGCTATAAACACACAATACTAACAATCCTACGAATAACCATGCTAACACTCAATACTAGCATTAATTATCATAACTCAAAACAACATAAAAATTTGGTTTCAAACAATTAAAAATACGCCACATTAGCACCAGCAGCACTGACATTAGCATGTCTAACAATACTGAGAAGATTTGACAAAAAAATTGACAGAGAAAGAGTGAAGAACACTGCCACACAACACTGCGTTAATCATATTCAACATGGCAAGACGCCGCCGTGAGCGTAACCGTCTGGTGTTGGGAGGTTTATTTGTACAGCTTTGGTGGGGGTTCATTATCGCTAACGACTTTTAAATTGGTCTGTGAGAATTGTTATAGAGCTCTAATGAGGAGTGAGGTCACAAAGAAGAAGCCACACACACGCGCACACAGAGACACACACAGTATAAAAGGCTACATTAACCACAACTAATCCCTGAGAGCCTGCTACAGTGAGGAGACAAAGACGCTTGAAAAACACAGAAAGGGAGAGAGAGACCTATCAAGCCGAAAAAATGACAAAGCATGCTTCACTCTCGGATAGAAATCAGGTGGCCAAAAATAACACACACACACACACACACACATTATATCCATACACACTGAGCAGCCATCTAACATTAAAATCACTAGACTAATGTGGTGTAGTTCCACTTGTGCCATCAGAACAGCTATCAGCAGATCCTTTAAGTTCTATATGTTGTGGAGTCAGACCTCCATGGATCAGACTTCCTTGTCCAGCTCTTCCCACAGTTCTTTGAGATTTGGGGAACTTCAAGCTCTTGACCTGTTTGTCATTTTCCTCCGTTCCTGAACAATGTGTGCAGTGTATCACGGTGCATATTTGAATGGGCGGTAACTCGGTCTAAACAGTGTTTAGATAAGCGATACGTGTCAGAGTAACATCCACATAAAGTGCAGGACCCAAGGTTTTCCAGCAGAACATCACCTAGAGGATGAAACTGACTCCGCCCACACGCCTTCTTCACCGTGCGTCCTGGAGCCATCTCTAACCCAGGTATCTCATATGATAGAATATGATGTAAAAAAAAATCAGACCATAGTCCAGTTCTGATACTCAATTACCCATGGAAGGAGCATTTGGTGGAGAACACGGTTCAGCATAGGCACCCTGGCTCTTCTGCTGCTACTAAGCTCCATATGCAACAAACTGTGTGTTCTGACTCCGTTTTATAAGAGCCTCCATTCACTTTTGAGCTACAGTAGCACTTCTATCATGCAACCATCGCTCCACATGTGCATTAAATTGGACTTGGCCACCCATGACCCATCCTGACCCCTGCAGACCAGGAACATCCCACAAGAGCCGCAGACACGTCCACACTCTGCTCCACTCTAACACGCTCTACCGTAGACAATTATACCTCACTGCTAGCCAGAGCCTAATCTGCACAAATCTTTAGCAAATACAAGTTAACTTATTAGACTTACTAACTGCTAAGCAAACATTAATAGCTAGAGGCATGAGCTGATTGCTGCATTACCAGCTTAGCTGATTATTTGATAAGCTATCTATATCAGGTATTTTACACAAATCACATCAAGCCGTTCGAGCAGCGTTATAATTTCATACAAGTAATATTCTCATTAGCTCATTAGCTTGGTAGCTAGTGATATTCCACTTTAAGGCCCTGCTACACGTGTTTATGACCTGAGATGATGTTGTGTGTTCAGAAACGTCATAATACAATTAACTTGCTAACATATTAGCATTCTAACAATCTCAGCGTGGAGTGTGTTTGGATTGGATCTTAAACCCCCCCTTGCAGGGTTCACCTGGGCTAAATTACCCCCCTTCCCCACTTAAACACATGCCAATCATTCTCTCCAGCTGCTGACCCCAAACACACCCTGCTCACACACACACACACACACACACACACACACATACACACACACTCAGCTGTCTGAGTCGAACCCAAAACAAAGGCAGATGTGGGGGGAATGTGTGAGAATAACGGTAACAGGTTTCACATTCCACCCTGAACCATGTGACCCTCTCGGGCTAATGCTAACTGCTCCGCTACTGTGGTGATCGGTTAGCATTGCTAGCTGTTCATGGCTGTTTATGAATCTGTTCATGTAACATTACCACTAACTCTTATTTTCACTCAGATGTAAGCTAGCTTCGCTGAGACATTAGCGTGTTACCATTATGACAACACATTAGCATGTCTCAGTTTTAGGCTGAGCAGTAAGCTGAGCTGCTGAAAGGAAATGTAGCGGTGATGTCACCTGATCAAGGCTGTGATTGGCTAATCAGATCTAATTTAAGCTAATGTGAATATCTTTCAGGAGATTTAGAAGGTCTGTCTCTCGCCATCTGTCGCTATCTTGATGTGGTGCCTGGTTAGTGTGATGAGAAATAGACAGATGTATGAATCGGCTCTCCAGCCCTCTGTCCCGCGGATAGTGATGTCATGAGCGGTGATGTCACAACATGTAATGATGCCCAATGCAGATGCGAAACAAAGGAAGACACGTTCAAGTTTGCCATAGGTCATAACCCTGTGTGTGTGTGTGTGTGTGTGTGTGTGTGTGTGTGTGTGTGTGTGTGTGTGTGTGTGTGTGTGTGTGTGTGTGATTATCTAAGAAACAGAGAAAAAGTCACTGGCACAGACAGGAAGTGACTCATTGGAGACCTTCTTCTGTGACCTTTGACCTGTGGGCATGACATCATATCCAGAGCAGATAATGACAGAGAGAGAGAGAGAGAGAGAGAGAGAGAGAGAGAGAGAGAGAGAGAGAGACGGGTGTGACAAAGACAATTCTCTACTGACACACACACACACACACAATCAAAAAAACTTTGTCCTATTGCAAACTAAGTGTTTTTGCGGGCTTTATATTCACTCTCTGTCTGTGTGTGTGTGTTTCTCTCTCTCTCTCTCTCTTTCTCTCTCTCTCTCTCTCTGTCTTTCTCTCTCTCTCTCTGTGTCTCTCTCTCATTCTGCCTCTTTCTGTTACGACATTGTAATTACACTTGTGTTGAGTGTGTCAGTGTCAACAGCTGGGATGATTCAGTATGTGACGTTGCAGGATGTTTGGGGTGAGAAGGTGGCATTAGGGGGGCATTAGGGGGTTGCCGGGGGGCGGGGGGCGAACGGGGGATGGGTGGCTGCCCCTCCTCACATCATGGCACGTGTACAGCATGGCAGAAGCTATTATTTGATCTGACACCACCGTCTCACTTTTCAGAAGGAATTAAGACAGCTTAACTGGTCTCGTCTTCCTCATGTGTGTGTGTGTGTGTGTGTATGTGTGTGCGTGTGTGTGTGTGTGTGTGTGTCCTTGGGTTACAGAGCGGGAGGTGCTGAGTGAGTGAGTGACGGATCTCTCTCACTGCGCCCCCCAGTGGAACAGAGAAGAACTGCACCTGATCTATAAAAACTAAACAGCACGCGAGTACGTGTGTATTATACAAACCTCTGTCTCTCTCTACAACACACACACACACACACACACACACACACACACACACACACACACACACACACACACAGACTTCCTCTTTACTAGACTGTGGTGCTGAGGCTCAGCATCTCTATCACTCCTCCACTGCCTTCCTCTCTCCTTCATGTGTGTTACTCTTTGTCTGCCTCAGTCTCTCTCTCAGCCTTGCACTTTCTCTCTCTCTCTCCATCTTTTCCTCAGGAATGTTTCAGTAATGACATCGCTGTGTTTCCCACCCAGCTGGAGCGTGTGCGCGCATGTGTGTGTGTGTGTGTGTGGTTCACCTGCCACTGAGGAGGCCAATGGGGGGAAAAAACCCAGAGTTCTGGCATTCCTGCGGTGCAGAGGACAATTTGAGCGAGGGATTGACTTGGCCAGCAGAAGGAGAGTGTGTTTGGGTTTCTCGGCTCGGGGACTAGAACACAGACTCGTCCCAGATCAGCCCTAAACCCTGGCCGTCCTGTAGCGCGCGCTGGACGCCGTGTGCGGCTTGTCGTCGGGACTTTTGGGTGTGCAGCTGTGAGTCACTCAGTGTGTGTGTGTGTGTGTGTGTGTG
>QMIH01001118.1:40401-52498 GCA_003987875.1 Clarias batrachus | reverse complement strand
GTGTGTGTGTGTGTGTGTGTGTGTGTGTGTGTGTGCGTGTGTGTTTGTGTGTGTGTGTGTGTGTGTGCGTGTGTGTGTGTGTATGGCTGTGCCAAGTGTACTTCGTGTTGCACCGAGACACTCGAGATAACATTCATCTCAGAAACACTCAATCACACTCAGGACAAAAAAAAAAAAAAAACTCCCTGCGCACTTCAAAAGAAACCTCTGTACGTTTTTCCCCCCCTCATTAGACTTGATTAAAAAAAAAAAAACGACAAACAGCAAATCAGAGCCGGTTATGGTGAGATAAGGCCGAGGGTGCGATGCGAACCGTGCACTTCTCCTGGCTAATGCGTTTCTGATAGTTTGTTTTCACGAGCCGATAACGAAGGAAGTGCAGTTCATCAAGACGTCGTGCCGAAAGCCGAGAGCTTGGAGTGCTTGTGAACAATAGCCGCCTGCTCGCGCACACACACACTCATGCCGGCGCGGCCCATGACAAATCGTAAACAGGCCGCGCTGATCATTTCCAGCCTTTCAGATACGCGTAAGAGAGACAAACGACTCTAATCGCTCAAGTGTGAGAAGTGTGCCCTTCCTTCAGAGAGGGTTCGAGCAGACTTCCCTTCCTCGCTGTGCGCCACCAGCTCCTCATCTTCTCATCATTTATCATTTTCGTTCAGTGGAAATTATTCATTCACAAGGAATCGCGTGCTCACACTCATGATTGTTTTTCCTGAGCAGGGATGCAAATTAATCACGTTCCATTTGACTGAACCTCAAGACCTAATGAATTGATTACACTCGATTCACGAATCGCTCCAGATTTATTTACATTAAGAGTCACTTCAAATAAACATAAACGCTTCTATCCGTTAGTCTTCCTCCTCCGTTCGGTTTCCTCAGCAGGACGCGGCTTTACAAACTTCACTCCAGATGGTTTTTGTTCAGCTTATAACGGGAGCCAACTGTGTTACAACAAGCCGAAGAAAAATCAATTCTTTGATTTGCTTTCAGAGAGAACGATTCACTCTCACAGAGTCGCTGAATGTGATGAACACATCTCTTGTTTAGACTTTAGCTAAGGAGACCTCCCATATTAAACTCAATCATAAAGTCTCATAGAGTCGTTTTCTTCCGATTCTGTAATTAGTGTCTCAGTGGTACAGTAGGTTTCTCGCCTGTCATGTGGAAGGCTGGGGTTCAGTTCTCATCCATCGCCCAAACCCCAGCCAGAGTCCCAAGCCTGGATAACATGGGAGGGTTGCGTCAGCCGAAAGACCAGCAACACCTGTGACGCTGCTGTGCGACTATGAGTATTGTTAAACGCACTACACAAACACAATTTCACTGAATAAAAATAATGAGCATTAACCAATGAACCAACCGGATTTGATTTACAGCTGAAATGATTCAAGAGTCATTTGAAGAGAATATGATGCGTTTCTGTCCAGTCATTCAGGAAGAGCGATATGATTCCTTACCTACGTGTTTAACTCAGATTTAACTTCACACGTCATTACATTCAACCAAACGGACCGATGAATTCAATTCACAGCTCAAATTTCTTTTTTGCTTCATTTATTGTTGTTCTTATTTATTCCAACATGTTCTTATTTATGTTTTTTAAACGGAATTTCCTCATGACGTCATAATGTTTCACATTTTATAAACTGCTACTTTTACTCACGCTTGTTTACTAAAATGGCTGCCAGTAACTTTTATTCGAACCTCGTTTCACATTCATAAAGAAGAGTCATGATGTGATTCGTAATTGAAATGATTCACTGGTGTGTTAAAGTGAGTCATTATGAACATCAGTACACTCATTAAACTTTTCCAATTGTTACTATTTTACTATTAACAGTGTCTGTTTCAGAGTGTATTTACTTATGATATCATAACGCTTTAAGCTTTATAAAAAGCCTCACTATGCAAAATGAAGCTTTAGTTCATCAAAACAGCTGCTAGAAACAACGATTGTTTTTATTTTACCATAAACCGGAGAATGCTTTGAATCAATTTAACCGATTCAGAGTTTTTAATTAAAGAGTCGGGATCGGTGACGCAAACGTTCACACGTCTAAGCGACTCAAAACAAATCGACCTCTGCATTCGATCGACAGCTCAAATGCTTTCTGAGTCATTAGAGGAAGAAATCGTTTGTTGCTCATCATCACTGTTGATTCAAGCGACTTGTGTGTTTTTAAAGCCCATTTCCTCATGACGTCACAACTTTTCAACCCTCACACCACCGTGTATCTGATCTCTCCCTAGATAGAAAAAAAGCAAGTGTTTGACTGTTATCACCACACTCACACACACACACACTCACACACACCAACTGAACCTCTGTGATTGATTCACTTTAAAGCAGAACGTCTCCTTTACAATGCTCTTTAAAAAAAAAAAAAAAAGCCCTTGGGGAAACTTTCACGGCAAGTAAAAAATCTCCCTCCCTAAGCACACACACACACACACACGCACACCCCTCTCTCATTCCCGTCCCCACCTTCCCCCATCGGCTCACACGTGACACAATATTTGGAGATCTGTTACGCAGCATTTGTTACGTCTGTCACTCGTTAGCAATGACAACAGAAACGTCTCAGGAGGAAAATCCTCTGGCTACTGGAAGATGGAAGATCACGCAGATCCGGGTCTCGGACTCTCTGGAGCGCGGTGCTCTTACACCTTGAAGGACACACACACCCACACACACACCCACACACACGCACACGGATGGAGGTGTTTGTGTTTAGTGTTTTCGCTGCCGATCGCTTGCAGCCAGGGTTTGGTCCTGAACGTGTTGGAACAAGTGTACGAGCGCCGTTTAGGGTGATCAATGAGATGCTTCTTTAAACAAACCCGGGATCCTATTATACTCTGTAGAATCCGATTCATGCAGCCACACATACACACACACTCACACACACTCACACACGCACATGCATATAATAGAGCTATGAAAATAAATACCTAGGCGTTCCTGCTGTGCCGCATCGCTAATCACACGCCGCATGCTTCTGTGTGAGGTGGGATACTTGTGCAAAATGTGTGGGTGTGTTAGAGTAACACACTCACGTAACACACACTATCAACTGACACACACACCATCATCTTCATCATCATCATCATCATCATCATCATCGCTCTGTTGTGAGACTAAATTAAGAAGGAAAGAGATGAAGTTGAGATGGAGGGAGAAAAGAGAAACAGTGATGAAGAGAGAGTGCGAGTGAAAGATGGGAGAATGGAAAGCAGAAGAGAGAGGAAGTCTACAAGAAATAGGAAACAACAGGAAGAATGAAAAAGATAGAGAGAATAAGAGAAAGCGTGAATGAGAGAGAGAGAGAGAGAGAGAGAGAGAGAGAGAGATGCTGCAAGTAGGAAACAAGTGCAAGTGTGACGCAACGATAGAGAAACGTACAGTAGGGCACCGAAAAGTGAAATAGTGTGAAAGGTTGAGAAAGAAGAGAATGATAGAGTGAAAGAGGAGAAAGGGATGAACAGAAGAAGGTGAAAGAGAGAACGAGAGACAAACGAGAGTGAGGGATGGTTTGAGGGAGAAATCAAGAGATAATGGAGAAAAGTAAAAGTGTTAGAGAGAGAGAGAGACAGATAATGAACAGAGAATGAGATTAAGAGGAGAGAGAGAGAGAGAGAGAGAGAGAGAGAACGAAAAGTAAAGGAAGGAGAGGAACATTAGAGGAGGAGAATGAAGAGAAATGGTGTTTAAGCATAAAGAGAAAGAGATGTTGAAGATAAGAAGAATGAAGAGAGAGAATGAGAAAGACAAGGACAGAGAGACAAAGCAGAAGAAAATGAGAGAGAAAGTCTGGGAATGAGAGAAAGCTCGGAGGAAACACGTGTAAGAGAGAGTAAAGGACGGAGAAAAAAGTACGGAGATAGAAGTGACATGAAACAAGGATAGAAGGATAAACAGAAGTCTGGACGAGACAAAAGAGACAGAATGGAAAGAAAGACAGAGTAGAAACGCTGATGAGTGCATGAGAGAGACGGAGATTAAAAGAAGAATAAGAAGATTGAAGAGAGAGAGAAACCGAGAGAGAGACAGAGAGAGAGAGACAGAGAGAGAGAGAGACAGAGAGAGAGAGACAGAGAGAGACAGAACAGAAAGAAAACAGTGCGACTTAATTAACACCAACTGTGTTTAAAGAGTTCCACAACAGTGCTGTTAAATGGTCATACAAGCATCTCTCTCTCTCTCTCTCTCTCTCTCTCTCTCTCTGTGTCTCTCTCTGTCTCTCTGAAATCTTTTTAACACTTATAAACAGTTATTAAGTCACTAACACTATATTCCTCATTCAGGTATCTAATACAACAATACACATTGTGACATCAACCTGCCACACACACTCACACACACACACTGCCCAAATAATAATAATAATAATAATAATAATAATAATAATAATAATAATAAACAATAATAATAATAATAATAAACAATAATAATAATTATTATTATTGTTATTATTAATAATAATAATAGAAGAAGAATATTTATTTATATGCAGCTCATGTCAACTTCCACAGGACACTTCCACAGAAGTTCCATTAGAGACCCCACACAGCTGTAACACACACACACACACACACAGGCACACAGGCACACATGCAGGCTCGTACCCGAAGTAGGCGTGCGACGGGGGCGGGAGGCTGCACAGTGCCGCTATGAGAGTGAGAGTGCTCCATGCCCGCACGGCGACTCGTCCATCCAGCATTTTGCAGCGTCTCTGCAGCAGACCATTGCGCTCCGTCTGAGCTCCTGCTCCTGCTGCTGCTCAAATCACACACACACACTCACACAGCTGCCATTTATACTGCCCCAGGGCGGGGTGAGAAACAGAGGGGTGGGATGGCTCCTCCCTTTAAACTGAGAGAGAGAGAGAGAGAGAGAGAGAGAGAGAGAGAGAGGGAAGAAAAAGAGGGAGGAGGTCTTCTGTCTAATTCCACT
Source organism: Clarias batrachus (assembly GCA_003987875.1). Taxonomy (NCBI): domain Eukaryota; kingdom Metazoa; phylum Chordata; class Actinopteri; order Siluriformes; family Clariidae; genus Clarias; species Clarias batrachus. The sequence continues at coordinate 47,535 of QMIH01001118.1, read as the reverse complement.
CACACTCACTTCTCTATTTCTCCTCGTCTGTACCGTGTGTCCTGCTCTCTGATTGCTCAGAAGCTGGTGATTAAGTCTCTGTAACAGCAGCACAAAGATATATGCGCACACTCGCTAACTTACACAATTCTTCCGACTGTGTGAAGCTGCTCTGCGACAATGTCAATTAATGTCAAATAAAACTGAATTGAATTGACTTGAACACGAGGAAGGAGTCGACAGTGTCGAGGATTGAACCGAAAAAAGAAGCGAGAGAGATAAAAGACCGAATGTTTGTAGTTGCTCTAAAGTAAGAGACAGCAGAAGCGATACATGCCGTCCCGACTGGATAAACATCACGCTTTATCAATCTTTAATAAATATAAACTTGAATGAATGCAGAGCATAAACATCTTAAGCCATAAAGTCAATAGGAATGCCATGTCCCATCCTTCGCTTTTACTCCCTTGTTGCTGGTCACGTGGTTTGCTCCTTATTTGCATAAAGTTAAACTCAGCCCTTCCATATTTGCATTGCCAACGGTTATAGCACAGCCAGGGCTGGAGGCAACTTTTTCATTGTGCTGTAAAGATTTAAGACCTTTAATTGGAGCAGCTGCTCATTTTGAGAAGCCCATGTGATGAGGAATAAAGTGACATGGAACGGTAAAATGACGTGATATGAAAACGGATTAAAGGTGGTGAGGAGTGTCAGGTCTACAGCAGAACTGGGAAGTCTGGGATCCAGGGATACGTGAACGCAGAGAAACAGGCCAGTTCCAGACACCGTACTCTCACCTGGGGCAGAGCCGTGTGCACTCCTACAAGCAGCAGCTCCAGTGTGTGTTTAATCACTCTCCTGAGGCTCAGTAATCAGCAGAACATCTCTGCTTCCCTAAACAGGGGTTCCTAAGCAGCACTGAATTCCTCTCGAGTTCAGAGTTTCGCTGTCAACGTTATCAGCTCCATCACTGAGCCCATCACCCCTCTCCAAGTCAGTGCAGTACGTTTTCTGTTGTACTGGGATTTCCACAGACGACGAAGCATGATCTGACGGAAAGAATGCAAGACTACTCACTGGCCCTCCCACTATCTATGAGTACACCTCATCGACGGCCACTGAAAACCAAGTCCAAGTTTACTTTTGAAACCTTCTCCTGAATATGCTGAAGGAAGGGTTCTGTTAAACTGCAACCATTAGTATGAAACATTAAACTTATGGCCATTCAGTTTTGTCCTTAGTCGGAGACACACCCACACTTTCAACAGTGCCGACCCTCTTTCTGATTAAAGAAACCCAAACCATAGTCCTCACACAGCCATAAACCAAATAGAAATAGACTAAATCTACACTAGAGACTTCACCTGTCATGCACATACTACAGTATGTATTGTGCCTAAGGGAGATGACTAAAAGACAGCACCGCCTCTGGAGACTGCAAGTATTGCTTGCATACAATACTATGAGATACACTAGACAGGTTAACCATAGTTTATATCATCAGCATCCTGATCTACTCCACATGACTCTCCTACACATGTCCCTCATATTAAGTAAGTACTGTCATGTCTCCAGCTTTACACCGAAGAATACATACAGGAATCATGCGGTTATTCAACGATCCTGCTACCAGGGTACAACCCATCATTCTTCCTATGGAACTCACATGGAACCAAGAACTCACAAGGACTTGCTCCCAGAAATGTTAACAAATACACCAACACCTAGAGCAAGCTGGCCATACTGTCAATGCAAACCAAAACCAACCTATAGACCAGGCAATTAGATAAGGGTCTCCACAGAGGTGCAGTCAAACAGCCCACTCCTACACAGGGCCCTTTAAGGAAGCTTCAGTCTAAAGCAGTAGGCAGTGGTTTGTTCAATGTCCTTGATGTTCCATGAGTGACGAGTCCCTGTTCATTATGGATTAACATCAGTATTGCTTTCGATCTTGTCCACATCTTCCCGTGTGTGTTGTTTGCTTTTCTAGAGCAATGCCTGGTGGCACTTTAGCTGTGTGAGCTGTCTTAGTGTTAACTAATCATTTTTGCCCATTTCCAATTTGTTCGTTAGATCATAATGTTTTGTTTTCGGGTTAAAGAAAGGTCAGATGAAAGCAAGGATGGAAAGAATAGAGATCCGTTCTTTCCATGATTTTGGCCAGAAAAATCATCTGCCTTGTTCATGTAAGAAAAGCTTTCTAAAGACAAAACAACTGAATAGTGAAGGTGGTTGTAGATTGTAGGGGCATACCCTTTTCACTGTACACACACACACACACACACACACACACACACACACACACACACACACACACACACACACACTGTCATGAAGGCACTGTTCCAGAGTTATGAACACAAGTGTTTCCTGTCTCTTGTTTCACATGGTTCACTTCTGATCAGTTTCTCTGATAACTCACTAATCATTAAATCCTGTTTGAGACAAAGCCAGATTCACTTGAGTCATGCATCATTGTTCATGGAAATGTTTGATTGCTCTTATAACATGCTTCAGGAATTCTGCTTATTCATGTCTTTAATACGGGGATTTGGAGAGACAGAATTAAATAAACCCACTGAGGAGAAACATAGTGACACCCCAAAGGGCCAGGGTAATAAACTTTCTACACTCCCAGGGCGTCTTGTCAGAGGGAGGCAGCTTAAGGGCCAGAAGGAAAATGGTGTCCTGAGAGCTTATTTCCTGCCAAAATATTTCCTTAACAAAAAGATAGGAGCTAGTAGCAGAAAGGATTTACCATCCAGATGAGAAGATCACTGGGTACAGAGCAGAAGATACCTCAGTCCAGGTTTCCCACCCCAGGCTTCCTCAAACTAGCATGGATGCCTTACAGGATACCCAGAGAACCAACATTATCAACAACGATGGCTCAGTTGATTGCTCAGGCAAATTCAGTGGCACATGGAATCTAGGGATTCTTCAGTCACCCACACATGACTTTCCTTTAACACCTAAAACACCACTCAGAAGAAGCATCCTCCAGAATATCATGTTAATTTAAGTATTAACCTGTAGGTCAATCTGGTTAAGAATTACTAACATTGGGAATGATCCATGAGAACAGCGTGAACCACTGAGCTTCCCCTGCCCCCTAATGCCATCGGAAATAGCCTATGTGTAGAAAGATTGATAAAGTGAGGCTGTGGTTTATTTATCTGAGCAGAGAAGACATAATTTTTTTTTTATTATTTAATAACATAGCATTTTCTAAACCGTCACCAGTAGATTTCAGTACTTGTTACTTTTTCAAAAGTGTAATGTGTTACTCAGACAATTTATGTAATCTGTGAGCCAGACAGCAGTCATTCCCAATCCATTAGTGTGTGTGTGTGTGTGTGTGTGTGTGTGTGTGTAAGAGAAAGTCGTATTACAAGCTCCGCCCCCGATAACCCATCCATCTCTGTTATTCCTGCTGTTATACCCCTATCTCTCTCCTATGCGGTTTGACTATGTGAGGACCGACGAGCAGAAAGATGGAAACCTAATGACAGCGTCGAAACTCGCGTGGCCACCACGTGAAACCGCGTAGGTGAGATCGGGGTATTAGTAGTTAAGAGATTATGGGCCAAACTTCACTGAGTGATGATGGTAGAATAATTATAAAGGTCTTGACTAAAGCAACACGTATGAAGAAGCACAAAGGAGTTTTCATTTTCTGCAGTGGAAAAGTACTCAAACTAGTTACTTTATCAGAAAGTAACGCAGTAATGTAACCGATTACTTTTTGAAGACAGTAATTTTGTAATGTAATTAGTTACTTTAAAAAGTAACGTCCCCCAACACTGCAAATGACAAAGGAGAAGAATGTAGATGTGAAACAAGAGGCTATACTACAGTATCCAATTTAGTGTTTAGTAAAAATACTATATTGCCTAAAGTATTGTCTTGTCTGCCTTCACATGCATATGAACTTGAGTTACGTCCAATTCATAATTCATAGACAATACTGTTCTCCTGGCACCCGCCAAACCCAGACTCATGAATCAGATTGTCAGACAGAGAAGAGTGATTCGTCACTCCAGAAAACACGCCTCCACTGGGTTAGAGTCCATTGGCAGCGTGCTTTACACCACTGCATCCAATGCTTTGCATCACACTTGATGATATAAGGCTTGAATGCAGCTGCTTGGCCATGGAAACCCATTCCATGAAGCTTACTATGCACTGTTCTTGAGCTGAACTGAAGGCCATGTGAAGTTTGGAGGTCTGTAGCCACTGACTGTACAAAAAGTTGGCAACATCTGTGCACTATGTGTCTCAGCATCCGCTGTGATTTTACGTGGCCTAACACTTCATGGCTGTCATTCCCAATCACTTCCACTAACAGTTGACTGTGGAATATTTAGTAGTGAGGAAATTTCCTGACTGGACTTATTGCACAGGGGGCATCCTACCATAGTACCATGCTGTAATTCACTGAGCTCATGAGAATGACCCGATTGACTTGAGAATGACTTGATTTTATGCACCTGTAACAATGGAAATGAATGGAACACCGGAATTTAATGATTTGGATGGGGGAGTGAATACTTTTGACAGTATAATGTATATAATGTAGTATTGTGAATTCCACAAAATCCTAAATCACAAGATGTGTCAGGCACGTTAAACACTGTATACCTGAATTCTGATAAATAAACTATGAAATGTGCTCAAAGACAAGGGAATGGCTATTTCCTGGCTCAGGCCATATTTAATTGATTTGGTGTCCCAGAAAAATATGTATTAGACCCACAGATTTTATTATTAGTCATATGCTTCCTCTGGGTAAAATGATTCATAATCAGAGCATTCGTTTCCACTCTTATGCTGATGACACACAGTTGTAAGTGTTGAGATAGACCAGCTCAATGAAGGTGAGGAATGTGTGGAGACACTGTGTGACCATGCTTTCTCGTACGCTTGCTCATACACAGGAAATTCATATTGTGTTTGTGACATAAACTAAAAACCTATTTGTTTGGCCTTTTTTTTTTTTAAATAGTTTTTCATTTTCTTTATAGGTAAAGGTGCAGATTCGGATGGGATGTTTGGATGCTGAAAGCAAAGCCACCACTCACACACATATTTACAATGAAAAACAACATACTATTTAAATAAAACTTAATTGGAATTGAAAAGGCAGAACATACCCACAGTAAGCTTTATTAGTGCCATACCAAAATCTTCTCTTTAAACACATGTATGCTACAATAAAACGGGATCATCTACAATAGAAGGGTCAAACCAGGAGGAAACTGGCTCCACGATAGACATTCACACATACCAAGACTTGAAAATGAATCTCAGACATGACAGGCAAACTAATCAAGAACTAATACAAATCATCTGCAGACCATCAGTCATCAAGAAAATAATAGAACTGGCTTGGCTTGAAAAAGTACTTGATGAACTGGTGTTTCATCCAGTGTGTATTATAACCACAACCCTGACCAGTGAAGATGAATTAAGTTTAAAAAAAAATTTTTTTTTTTAAGTTTTTTGATTAATGGCGGTTCGGGCAATAGAGGCTCTGGATGGTTGACCAGTGGATCAGTGGTTTGAGCCTTGCCACTGCCAGGCTGATAAAAAAGGAGGAAGGTTGGGCATCAGTTTTGCAACCTGTCCCATCAAAATAGCTATTGTTAGAAAAATGACAGAACCAGTTGCTCTATGGCTTTTATTGTACCAGAGAAATGAATTTTTTTTTTTTTTTTTATAATAATTAGTAGGAGTAATTCTGTAATTGATAGCAGACAGAGAGACTAAAAGACATGTTCCAGCTCATAGGTGTTGTAAAATAATATATAATTGGTGACATTAATAACAACGATGATTCACTGTTATTTATTTGGAGCAATGGGGCTGGTGTCAAGAGTCTCATGTTTCCCAAACTGCAGAAATATTGGCATGGAATTCAGTAAAACATTGGGTGAAGCTGTAAGCATTAAGGCAGTGTGTGTGTGTGTGTGTGTGTGTGTGTGTGTGTGTGTGTGTGTGTGTGTGTGTGTGTGTGTGTGTGTGTGTGTGTGTGTGTGTGTGTGTGCGGGTGAGTTCATAGCACATAGACATTTTTTCATTATTCACGTTCATTTAAGTTAAACATTGTCCAGCAAAGTGCCATGAACTTTCTGAAAGTCTCTTTCCTGTCTTGCTTTTAGCTTTCTAGATTTGTTGCGGTTGATGTTGTTGTTTTGCATGATTCGAAGAAAGCTCCTCACACATGTTCACCTTAGCAGATATAATGGAATATTGTGTTAATAGTGTTTTCAGTTCTCCAGGTAATATTTTGCAGGATGTAGATGAAACATTTTAATAAGTAAGCAAGATAAATCATTGAGCCTCATAAATCTGAGAGAGAAGTTTATTTTGGCAGGACCACAGGAAGTAAAGACAGTTTTTTTTTTTTTTTTTAAATCAATCAAAGACACACATGAGTACATTTTAAGGCATAACTCTCATGTCCTACCCATTTGTAAAAGAATAAATGACACACATATACCAAATATATCAACCGGTTCGCAGTTCCCATGATATGACTGGTTTCAGATACACACATAAAATGTAATAATTATATTTGTCTTTCCTTAAATGCAAATCAGAATCTTTGGCATGGATGTTTAACATCATATTGTGTGTTTTTTTTGTTTGTTTTTTTTTTGCACAGGCGCCTTCGGTGGCTCGTTATTTATGCGACTGTGTTGTGCCTTGTTTAATTACACACATCAATGCCAATGACGGTGGAAACAGGATCTGCATGTATCAAGTAGTTGTACTGCTATAAATTTAAAACACTGATGAAAACACACAACAATTAAGGTCAAATGGAGGTAAAGGTGTGCTGGTGCCAAAAGAGATGCACACTGTTCAGCCACTGTCCGGGGTCTCCGATATGCACGGGGAGAGAAAGCTGGAGTCTAATTAAATTGAATACTGTAGGTAAAACTGTTGAGAAAGTTGCTGGGTCTGAAAAATGCAGAACACACAGTGCATGGCCGTTTGTTGAGTATAGAGCTGAAGAGCTGCAGACCGGTCACGGTGCCCATGCTGACCCCGTGTCCTCCTGGAACTGGACCATGGCCTGGTCTGATGAATCACGTTTTCTTTTTCATCTTGTAGATGGCTGTGTGTGTGTGTGTGTGTGTGTGTGTGTGT
>QMIH01001118.1:22821-36802 GCA_003987875.1 Clarias batrachus | reverse complement strand
ACACACACACACACATACACATGCAAGCACACACACAAATCATCAAATTACTATTATGGCATGAATTTTTTATCGTTTTTTTACCCTTTCGTACCCAAGTATGTAGGTAAAGCCACATGAGTCTAATGAAAAACTCTTCTTTAAATTGAGAATCAGAATACACAAGTTGAGTAAAGAACTCATCTTTTATAATCATTAAAGCTGTCAATCATTTTAAAAACTCCCCTGAATCCTTCGTTTTCATCACGTCTCTGCTGAGAGGATTTGTGCGTGTGTATCATACCTTCAGTTCTCTCCTTTTTGAAATATGTCAAAAGCTGTGCTTGAACTGTTCTCTTGGTCAGCGTGAAAATGAGAACAGCGCAAAAAATGACAAAACCTCACGTGAGTTTTAGAGCAGCACGTTATAATATTGAATTCTGATTGGCTAATCATCGTTATTTATAGTTTGTAGATGATCATAAGCAGAGAGTTTTAATATTTCATTTTCATGACAAATTTTACATAATACACAGCATCATTAATATAAAGAGAATGCTAAGCGGATGCTGGCTTTACAGAGAGAATGTTTTTTGTCATTGTTTTTACAGGCTGGTCCGTGCCCTCATGATGGTTGGGGTGGCAGTTTTGAGAAACAGCAAGAAGAACCACAAGTGCAACTGGTTGCTCAGTGTGCAAGGCTCTGTGATGCTGCTCAGAAAGGTGGCAGTTAACTACCTGCCCAAATTTGTGGCGATGGAGGTGTTCTACTCCTAAACCAGGAAACCACATGCCCTGGTTTTACCTTACCACTCTAACCTAAACCTAACAACATGTATAAAGCAATAACAATAAAAAGTGTTTTCAGCAGAATAACAAACTCAAACTAAAGTAATTTCCAAGATTAGATTAACAGAATTTTTTTAAGTTTGCATGATTGGAATATTTAGAGACATTTGGTTTGTGTTTTTGTTTTTCGTGCTTTGTTCATTTACTTTCCAGGTTAGATTTAAAATGAGAATGAGCATGCTGTTTTTCCAGGAATCATAAGTTAAATGAATCTGTAACTTGAACTTCTCCCACATCTTCAGGACAGATTGAGCAGTTTTTCAGCAACATGACAAACTGCAGTTTTAATTAATGAATTTATTTATTTATTTAATTGTTTATTTATTTATTTGTCTTCAGGTACAAATAATCTATTGAAGGAACAAGTGTTTAAAGCTGCTATAACATGCACCCACAGGACCTCATTCATCATAAAAGCATTACATAAATAAAAAGTACAACGCGTCATTTTTTGATTAATTAAAATACTAATTGCTGTGGTAGCGTTAGCAGTCCACTTAGAGTGTTGTCTTTTTACCGTTTGTTTATTTTTAAAAATGAAGTCTTGTTACCTGTGCACACTAGCGTCCTGCCAACCTGATGAACAAAACAATCAGGAAAGTGCTGTTTTAGGAAACTAATGAGTTTAGGGGAGAGACCTGTAACTCCACTTCATCACAGCATCCCAGTGTCACGTTTTATTCCTTACATATCGCACACTCCGCAATTCCCGAGAGGATTCAGTGTGCTGTGTTTCCTCCCTCTCATCCCTCAGTCCACATACACATTTCTAATTGGCTCTAATGGTGTTTAATCAATTCCAGCTCTGGACCGTGTTCTTGACCTTGACCTTGACCCGTACACTCGACACATGTGGTATGTTCTCATGTCAGCTCAGCGTATAATGAAATGTGTAATGATGAATCCTTCAGGGAGAAACTCTGCACTAAATAGACACGAACACACATATGAACACACACACACACACACACAAACACAAGGCATCTGAAAAATTCATTTTAAGCCTCATTTGACAGATTTGACGCACACAACACACACACACACACAAACACACACACACACACACGCACACACACACACACACACACACACTTGGAATTCTTTCAATGCACTGTGAGAAATCCTTGTATAAAATACCTGATGAATAGCTAAGACTGAAAGAAAGTCTATTGGAAACCAGGTTATGATCATGCTAACGTGCTAATTCCATTGCTATACATTTATGATTATCAAGTGCACATTTACATGTTAATAAAATAAAAGATAAAGAAACATTATTTAAAAAAACGTACATTTCAGCTAATTCGGTTCACACATTTTGATAGTTATAATAGAACAACCTGCTAAATTTCTAATAATCTTGTATAGTTTTAGCTTTTTAAGAAACCTGAGTATAATATTTTTATTATATTTTACCATGATTCAACATGTTAACTCGCTTCTCAATCAACATCTTAAATTCATTTCAGTCAGTGCCATAAGTATTTGGACAGTGACATAGTGTTAGTGATTATTCCTCCATTGTACTGTTGTACTCCACCACAGTATGTGTGTGTGTGTGTGTGTGTGTGTGTGTGGGAGGGGAGGGGTTTAATAAAGTGATTGGTGTGAACTGAAGTGTAAACTTTCAGCTTTAACTCAAAACCTTTAACTAAAGTATCACATTTACAATTCAGATTTTACATACATTTGTTGCAAAGTCCGTCAATTTCTATAGGTTCAAAATGGACAATCTAAAAGATTCTATAGGGACATAAATATTGGGATATAAACCATGTGCAGTGAGTGACACCTGAAGTCTAGAGCTCATGCACAGGACCACATGTTCAGTTCACTTCAGTGAGTTAAAAGCAGCTAAGGTGGGTTGAGGTCAGGTGACTGACTTGGAACATTCAAGTTCTTTACCTTTGGCTGCTTTTGCAGGACGTTTTTGTGTTGTTATCTATCTGTGAAGTGCTATCATACCTATCAGATCTGCAGCATTGGGATGAATCTGGGCAGAAAATTTATTACACTACAGAATTCATCGTGCTGCTTCTATCAGCAGCACATCATCAGTAAACGCTAGTGACCCAGTTCCATTCCATTCAATTCAATTTTATTTGTATTGCACTTTTAACAATTGTCATTGTCATAAAGCTGCTTTACACAATCAAAAGAATTATTTAAGTTTGTATGGAATATGAATGTGTGTGAATCAGAATGATCAGATGGTCCCTGATGAACGAGTCGAGGGCGACGGTGCTGAGGGAAAAACTCCCTGAGATGGTAATAGGAAGAAACCTTGAGAGGAACCAGACTCAAAAGGGAACCCATCCTCATCTGGGTGATAACGGAGAGCAGGGATTGATCTGCACTCATACTGTGTGTTGGGTGGCAGGCAGTTCAGTATAACAGTTGTGTTAATATGGAGTCCAGGTAGTTATTGGAGGCTCAGGTAGACTTGTAACTTGTAGACTTGACACAACCCAGTTTTCAGTTTTTCAGAATCCGTTTAAAAGGCAATGATCAGAAAGAATTGATTATAAATTGATTTGTATTGAAAAAAGACAGACAACTCGTTCTTTACATCATCACCAGTGTTGCATCATCATAGCAGGTTCAGATTCAGCAGATGTGCAATTCTGTCTCGGAGCTGTATAGTAAAATTCTGTCCTACAAAACACAAAGAAATGTTATTTACACACTCACACACTTCTCTACCTTGTGTGTGTGTGTGTGTGTGAGGCCTCTTTTTTCCTCCCTAACCTTTTGCTCTGAAATTCTTTGCGAAGACAAAGAGTCTGCCGAAAGCGCCTTCGGGGGAACCGACACGTTTCCACACGCCAATGTGAATTAGTGCAAGAATTTCACATGGTTTACGTATGTGTGTGTGTGTGTTGTTTGCAAATAATGAGTCAGGAAGGATTGTGTTAAATCTGCAAAATGTACTAAATAGCTAAATAGATGTTTATTAAACAAGCAAACAAACATGATCTCTGCTCATGATCTTGAAGGCCTACCTGGAGGAGATAAAACATGGAGATCTGGTGCCAGGAAAACAACATGCTACTGATCATCAGCAAGACAAAGGAGGTAGTGGACTTCAGCATGAATCAAGAGAGGAGACAGTGGATAGGTTTAGGTACCTTGGTGTCCAGATCATGCAGGATCTATCATTATTTTGTCACATCAACATCTTTACCAGCTTAGACATCTGAATGACTTTTCAAAAAACCTTCTACACCTGCACCTTAGAGAGCATCCTGATAGGATGTATCACAGTCTGGTTTGGGATCAGCACTGAGCAGATCTGAGTGGTGTGATCATTTGATCACTTTTTCCACATTACGCTCTCTGACCTGCACTCTTTTTACAACATCAGCACTGGACCAAGTCAAGGAACATAGAGAATGAACTCCATCACCACAATCATGTTATGGTCAGGGAAGTGCTTTCAGCTAAATCCTGAGGCATGAAATAACCATGAACTCCAGCATTTGAGCTCTAGTGAGAATAGTAGCATATTGGTCCCACTACACCCCTATCTAGACAGGCTTCCTCCACATGGAGAGCTGATATTTGGAGGTATAATCATTTTTCAGCACGTTCCTGTCTGACGTCGAGCTTGTTTCAATTGTTGGACAGACAGAATGTGTGTGTGTGTGTGTGTGTGTGTGTGTGTGTGTGTGTGTGCCCCCCGATAACCAGCTCCCCTCTGTTATTCCTGCTGTCATACTGCTATCTCACCTCTGTGGTTTGACTATGGAACTATGGTTTAAAGATGGAAACCTAATCACAGCGCCGAAACCAGCAAGGAATCATGATGAATCGTACTTACGGCAACTGCGCGAAAAGGCGTAGGTGAAATAGGGGAATTAGTAGTCAACATCATTAGTATGGGCCAAACTTCACTGAGTGATGATGGTAGAATAATTATAAAGGTCTTGACTAAAACAGCATGCATGAGGAAGCACAAAGGAGTTTTCATTTTCTGTCAATGGAAAAGTACTCGAGCTAGTTACTTTTATCAGAAAGTAACGCAGTAATGTAACGGATTACTTTTTGAAGACAGTCATTTTGTAATGTAATTAATTTTTTCAAAAAGTAACGTCTCCCAACACTGCTATTAGGCGTAGTGGTTAGCACTGTGGCCTCACACCTCCAGGGTCAAGGGTTTGGTTCCTGCCTCGAGTGGAGTTTGCATGTTCTCCCCACGCTTGGTCAGACTCCTCCAGGGAATTGGCATTCCCAAATTGCCCGTAGTGTGTGTGTGTGTGTGTGTGTGTGTGTGTGTGTGTGTGTGTGTGTGTGGATGTGTGTGTGTGTGTGTGTGGAACTTCAGCTCTCGTTATGTTTTACACTTCACAGCTCAACCTCAGCACTGCCGGGACACCATGCCAACGTCAACACTTACGCTCTTTTAAAAATAGACGACCACCATCAAAGCTGAGCTTTAACTGCTGACAGAGTCTGCGGTTTCAGCTTTACAGTGCTAGTAAGGAATTCAGGTGATAATGGAGGATGTGAGTACAACACACGGAGCGTTAGCATTCAATCCCAGATATTTGCTCTGAAAAAAAAAATGGACACTAATCCAAAAAAAGCGGGGCGCCAATATTTTTCATCTCTGACTTTCCTGTTTGAGTGTACAGTGTACATTCCACTGAGATCATTACTATAGGAGGCTGGTTGTCATGGCATTTATGTCATTAAGGGTAATCTATGATGGTATTTTAGCATCGTAAGAAACAGCTGTCATCTGGCTGTAATGATGTGATAGCACACGCTGCACAGGATATTCAACTGGCCGCCATTAGCACCTGATGATTCTTATATCAGGGAGCAGATGTTATGCCAGTTATTATGGGATGGCACGTTACCATGATTAGCGCGGCGTCTTAGTGTTCATTATGGAACAGTAGAGATGGTAATTATTGTGCAACAGTTCCTTGTCATTATTCCAGAAAGGAATTGTGTAATTATGGTGGGAAACAGTTATTATGGTGATTATTATGGGACAGAGGGGAACATGAGATACAATATATTATAGGATGGCACGGAATCGTGTTGTTTATCAGTGAAAGGTGTTGTTATTACAAAACAAGATGATACTTTGCTACCCTGGGATGGCAGGTTGTCACGGTGATTAGTCTGAGATGGGTTACCTGGAAGTTGAGTCATGTCAACTGGACTTTTTTCTAATTCAGTAGAAACGTTTTAGTAGAAACTCTTCCAAGTAGTTTAGTAAGTCTAAGGTCAGTTAGAAAGTTTTTAAGTCCTCGTATTTAACTCCTCCAAGGTCAAAGGATCCTCCGCTATCTGAAATGGCTTGTTACATGGAGAATGGAAACAAACTTAGAAAATTCTTCTCTCAACAGGGTGGAGGTCTTCAACATACCCTGTCTCTTATTTGTCCCAAGAAAGGTCAATAAATCCTCACACATCCACCAAGAAAGCCACATTTAAGGACTCCCCTTTTCATGGTGGTTACTCTGAGATGGCCTGGCTTTGAGTTGAATATTCTGGCATGGCAGGTTGTCATGGTGATTGCTCTGAGATGGGATGGCTTTGTGGTGCTTATTCTGAGACGTAAGGTTGCCACAGGATTTACACTGATTTGTGGACTAGAAAGGTGAGTATTCTGGGATAGTAGGTTGTCAACCGGGGATTATCAGAATGGGGGGATTACTGTGAAATTTGTGATAATTATAATGGGACAGCACTTTGCTCTTCTTGTTTCTGTGAGATACACTCTGCAGTAAAGATTATGGAATGTCACTGTGTTGCCGGTTATTGTTCTGGTATATCAGCACTCTCTGGTGATTGTTATGGAAGGGCACTGGCATAAAGGCACTGGATGAGCCATAACATGAAATTATGGGAATGAGTAGAGGAAGCTTGGTTGAGAAGAGAGTTGACAATCTATGACATTTAGACATTTGGCAGACGCTCTTATCCTATGAGCAGCTGTATGTGACCACTGTTTTCTTCATGAAAGAACAGATGCCATATTTGCTTTGAGAATACTGATAGAGAAGAATAAAGAAAGTCAGAAAAAATTGCATTGGGTATTTGTAGATTTAGAGAATGCATATGATAGGATGGCCAGAAATGAACAGTGGTATTGCATGAGGAAGTCAGGAGTGGCAGGGACACAAGGACAGTGTTACAGTGAGTTGTTCCAGAGGTACAACCAAATGTTTACGGTGTAGGTGGGACTGCACCAGGGATCTGCTCTTATTTATTTATTTATTTATTTTTTGGATTTTTCCCCGATTTTCTCCCTAATTTAGTCGCGTCCAATTCCTCCCCGTCACTAGGGGGCTCCCACATTAAGGCTACTACTACCACTCAGCCGGGAGGGCCAAAGACTATCACGTGTTTCCTCCGAACCACGTGACGCCAGCCAACCGCATCTTTTCAAACTATAGAAGGCAAATAGAAGACCGCATCTTCGCTCGCGCACCGTTGGGGGGTGGCGTAACAAACTCGGAGGACAGCGCTATCCGCTCCCTCCGTTGCGCGAGCTCACAGACGCCCCTGACTGGCTGTAGAGCCGTGATTAATGTGGGAGCACTAAGTACCTCTCATCCCTCCCCTCTGAGAGGGCTCGGCCAATCAGCTCTCTCTAGACCTCCGACTGCGAGAGGATACAGCACCACCCGGGATTCGAACTAGCGATCTCCGGATGATAGGACGAGCGCTTTAACCACTACACCACTCGGAGGCCGAGATCTGCTCTTAGTCCCTTACTGTTTGCAGGGGTGGGGACAGGTTGATGGATAATGTTGGACAACCGTCCCCATGGACTATGATGCTGGCTGTTGTGATCAGAAGCGAGAGTCGGGAGCTGGTTCAGATGAGTTTAGAGAGGTGGCATGAATATCAGTACAAGAAGACAAAGGACATGTGTGTAAATGAGAAAGAGGGTGGGTGAATGGGGAAACAAGAATAAATATTTAAGGTTAACTGTGTAAGAGAGTGAACACAGGGTGGAAAGGGTAGAGAAGAATAGAAGGAGTGATGTGTGACAGGAAGGTATCGGCAAGAATGAAAGGGAAAGTTAGTGAGGAATCGTAGTGAGATCAGCAATGGTGTATGGTTTGGCAGACCTGATCATGCTGCGATTTGCTTTGAGAGTGATGGGCTTGGACAGAATGAGGAATGTGTATATTAGAAGAACAGTGCAGGTAGGATGGTTTAGGGACAAAGTTAGACAGTCCAGATTAAGGTGGTTTGTACATAAGCAGAGAAGGGATGAGGGGTGTATTGGGAGGAGAATGTTGGAAATGGAGCTGCCAGGCAGGAGGAGAAGAGACAGACCCCAGAGGAGGTTTATGGAGGTGGTGAAGGAGGTTGGAATGACAAGGTGAGCTGTGGAAGACAGGGTTGGAGAAAAATGGTCCACCATGGTGATCACTAATGGGAGCAGGCAAAAGAAGAAAAAGAAGAATCAACACTCCTTGGGGATTATTATGGGATTGCACTGTGTTAGTGATTATTTTCTGGAATAACCTGGGTGATTATTATCAGATGGCACTTTGCTATCAGTTATTATTATGGGATGACCCTGTGTTACCAGTTATTATTTTGGCATATCAGCACTGTTTATTATAGTGTTTATTATTGTGACATGGCACTGTATTAGTATTACGTGATGTCAATGTGATTATTATGGGATGAACCTGTGTTACCAGTTATATTTTTGGAATATTGGCCCACTGAACTATTGTTGTTTTGCCTTCTATAGGATCGCATTAATTATTATGATACCATGTTTGTGTTTATTTTTCTTGGCTATCAGAACTTCTGATTTATGATTTCTTGGAGTAGCCATGGAATTTAGTGTTTAAGAGGTGTTTATCATTCTTATTGTTACTTTAAATGGAGCACAAATTTAATGGTTAATAAATTACATACATACTTACTGTACTGTACAATATTGTCCATTGAAATGTGGTTTGTGACTCCCAGTGCAGAATGCAGAACACTGTAAAATACACATGTAGTTATATGTGCAAATGAATAAGTATAGGTTTGTAAAGTGTGGGGAGCAGATGTCCAAAATATCCAGCTTATCTGATTGGATTTAACTTTATGTGTTTAAGAGGGATGCTGAAGTGAAAAGGCCAGATCAAATAACTTTATGGAAGCTGTGAAAGTGCTGAGAGATGCAAGGAGGAAGTGAAGCCATGTCCGGTTCCCACTGCCTTACTCGGGAAGTGTGTGTGTGTGTGTGTGTGTGTGTGTGTGTGTGTGTGTGTGTGTGTGTGTGTGTGTGTGTGTGTCCTTATGGGGTGTGTCTACATCCACACACTTATCTCAACGTCTGACAGTTTTTCATGCTGTCTGGAAATTCTGCACAAGGAAATAATGTTATAAGTGCAGAACATTTCTAATATTAGTGATGTGTTCTTTTCAAATACTATGTAGATTGTCTTTGTTAATTTAAAAAACAAAAACAAATCAGCATTAATATCTTAGGCAGAGATATAAGGAATAAGGAATAAATCCTGTATAGATACAGAGAGTCTAGAGAGTCTACATCTGGCACTTGTATAAAAGCAGTTCTTCTTAGTCACAGTTCAATCATCATTATCATCATCATCATCATTAGTGATTCTTGATGGCTCATCCTTGAGATCTTCAGACATCAACATTTCTTCTCTAGTAGACTTCAGGTGAGGAAGATTATGCATACATTTAAGTAATTTATAGTATTATTTAATTATATTGATCAGCTTTAACACTAAACACCCTAACAGGTGAAGGAATTAACACTGATGATTTCATTACAGTAACAGGGTGGGTTTATTAGGCATCTTTTATTAGGCAAGTCAGTTATTAAAACAGCTGTGTTGGAAGCAGGAGAAATGGGCAAGCATAAGGATGTGATTGTCTAGACAACTGGGATATTACTTTTGGGGCAGAGCATCTCCAAAACAACAGGTCTTGCACGGTGTTCCCAATTTACAAGCAGCTTTTCATCTTCCTGAAAAATATAGCAACTCATCTCACTCTCTTCTAAAATGATTCCCAAAACTCACTAAAGTAAGACTACAGTGGAACCTCGGATTGCAAGTAATGTGGTTTACTAGTGTTCTGCAAACCAAGCAAAGATTTTTAATAAATTTTTAATCTGAAACCGAGCAAGCATTAGTTTACGAGCACCGAGTATCATGTATCACACATGCAACTCTTATTTTGACACCGAGCAGCACGTGATCACAACTGAGCCAATGATTTTTCTCTCTCTTATATGAGAGTATCATTGGAGAGACTTAAAAAGCTTAACTTAAAAAGCGAGGTGGGGGGAGGGAGGAGGTTTTTACTGTTTAAGACGAGGAGAGGGGCTAATTCCACACACACTCACACACACACACACACACACACACACACATACAAATATACGCCGTCTGCGCGCACAAGCGGAAACACTTATCTGTCTGGATTTATTTTTACTTTTAAATGTTAAGTGCAGGTCATATTGTTTTATTTTTACTTTATATATTGTATGAATTATTTTTATGTATTTATTGTTTTGGGCTGTGGAACGAAGCATTTGAGTTTCCATTATTTCTTATGGGAAAATTATATTTGGTTTACAAGTGTTTTTGGAATATGATAATTATGCTCGTAATCCAAGGTTCCACTGTATTTGTCTTGTTGTGAAATAATATTTTCCAGCTTTTTTTTCTGCCAACAATTTCTACCCTCCTCTGGACTACAGTCGCAGATTAGCATGAGGGTAGTACAAAGACAATTGAAAGTTACATTAAACACACTTAACACTGCCTTACTGTAAAGGACATAGTTATGGAGGAGAAATGATGTGTATGCATGTTATCCACTGTCACCATTATGTGAATGGGTTCTCTTTGAATCTGGTTGCTCTCAAGTTTTCTCATCACCTCCGGCTTGCTTATTACGGGTATATTGATACATTTGAAATTTATATTCAGATTCATATAAAGCTGCTTTTTGACAATATCCACTAATAAAAATACACAGTAAATAAAAAGCTTGATTCAAGCTTGCTTTACAAATTTTCTGTTTAAAAAAATTGAATTTATCTCTGGACTTGGTTAGTTGGGGTCAACCTGGAAAGCTTTGCTTTTTTCTCAACAAACTATGGAGGAATGGTACGGTTAAAATTGTCATGATAAGCATTGTATCATATTTGAGATTTGTGTATGAGTACAGTTTCCACTGAGGCCAGAGACTTGGAGTTTGGTTCTCAGTAAGATTAAGATAAGACTCAATTATTTGTCACATGTACCTTACATCATAGTTTTTTAAAAAAATGTTCACATATTCCAGTTCAGAATCTCAGGTAGGGCAAAGGGTCAGCCAGGACAGAGCACCCTGGAAGCAGATAGAGGGGCTTGGTCAAGAGCTCACAAGGCCACCACTGCCTCCAAAGGTTACAGTGAAGGTTACACCCTCATGCATCTCTTGACAGTTGTAATATTATCTCTCTGTTTAATTTAACTGTGCAGCACAAGAAACGCTTTTTAAACAAAATTAACTTATTTACTTCTGGTATTTTTCACGTATCTGCACTTTACTTGAGTTGTTTTATTAGAGGATACTTTTTACTTTTACTCCACCTAAAAGTACTGCAAGTATCTGTACTTTTACTTATATAAACCTTTGCATGGCTTTGTGTTACCCAATCACAGTGGTGTGTAATATGTGAAGTGGGAATTTTGACACCTGCTGACTGTTATGTGTTATTGCTTGACCTGTCTTTCCTTTGTAACAGGTGTTTGAAATCAGAAACAGAGCTGGTTGGAGATGGTGATGAAAAGAGCATGGCACAATTGTGAATCAGAGAGAGAGAGAGAGAGAGAGAGAGAGAGAGAGAGACAGAGAGATTTTTACTACAGGAAAGTTTACTGTTAGCTAATACAAGGACTGTACTTTTAAAACTTTAGTAAATTACAACGTGAGTACTTTTACTCAAGTACATAAATAAATTGAGGACTTTGGCCACTTTTGGAAATGCTTTGAAGAAATGTTTTGATGTCCTTGTGTCAGGTTTGTTCACTTAATGTCATGCAATCAGTACTAGTCTGGCATTATTTACCAAATTAACTGGCATGGGTTTAACAAATTTTCAGACCTAATTCTACATTTCGGCATTTGGCAGATGCCCTTATCCAGTGCGATATTTTTATCTCATTATACATCTGAGCAGTTGAGGGTTAAGGGCCTCCCTCAAGGGCCCAACAGGGACAACTTGGTGGTTGTGGGATTTGAACCTGGGACCTGCTGAACCAATGTTTCCATGCTAACATAATGACAACTGCTGGGGACTGTTGGACTTGGCTCCTCCTAGTTAGTATTTTGGTTCCAGCAGGTCATATATTAAAACAGTCTAGAACTTGGACCCAAATGATCCACTGCTTGAGCCAATTATTATTATTATTATTATTATTATTATTATTATTATTATTAATAAGAATAATAATAATGTACAACTGCCATACAATGAACCACAATGCTCTTTTCCCTTCTGGTCAGATTTAAAGTAAACAACTGACAGCTTGCGGCGAAAACCGTCAGCACCAGGCACGTAATCTTTTAACAGAAGCTTTCATAATTTTCTGTCGCCACCCAGACAAAACTATTCAGCGCGAGCCTGTCGGTGTTTGAGTGCAGCGCTTGCTTGGCATTTGCACACATTAAGACAGGAGTGGCTGCAGGTCGACCCACATTACACTGAGATTATTGAAGATATCTCTACTTAAACACATTCTTTTGTTCTCCATTTAAACATTCTCTGCCAGGCATTAAGGGAATGCTAATAACGCAACAATACACAGCCATGCCTTATGATAAATGGACATCTAATGAGTGTGTGTGTGTGTGTGTGTGTGTGTGTGCGTGTGTGTGTGTGTGTGTGTGTGTGTGTGTGTGTGTGTGTGTGCAAAGCATTTTTTTCTTAAATTGCTGGTTACACAACCTGTTCCATCGTTAGTCTTTATTAAGTGCAGTTACACTTGCAGAGGGTTTACACGTCAACTAGAATGTGCAGCGTTGAAAATACTGCTACAGGACATGCAGATCAAAACCTGTTCTATTGGAGGGAGAGAAAAAAGAAATACCTTGAGATACCTTGTTGCTGAATGCTCCTGTGTGACTACATCCTTTAGTTGTCATGAAATTTAAACTAGGAATGTTAAAGCTTTCTAAATTGTTTGTGCATTTTTTTTAGTTTGTCTTCTCATTTCAGTAGAATAAAGCTGTAAGGAAGGGGTAATAAAGTTGTTGTAGGCTGTTAATAATTTCCCCGAGGCGTGTGTGCTGAATCCACCGTCACAGGTTTAAATGTCTGGCCTGTAAGTGATCTGTTTTCCTGAGCTACTGATGAAAATGTTTTGTGGTGCGGTGAATCATGTGAGTGCTGTTCGCTGTCTCTCACTGAGTTCCTGCCACAAAAGGAAATATAACATACCGAATGAGCAAATACTTAACATTTGATTAGATGATTGCCGCACTGATTGATCCAGTATGTTTCAGCATAGAATGTCTCCGAATTCCAAGGTTATCCCGTCCCTCTGGAGCCGATGACACGGCCACGATCCAGGACATCTTGTGAAAGAGTGGGATCTGGGAGCGCAAGGAATTGTTTTTACAAATGAATCGGACACCACAGGGACGTTTTGATCAGGAACTCACGCTGATGTTTGAGCAGAGTGTAGCAACAAGGAAGAGAGAGAGTCAATGCGTCCCTCATCAGTGTGGGAGATCATTAAGCACACTGGAAATCCCTCACAAAAAGAGAAACTCTCCTAAACACTAAAAACAAACCTGCACATCTGCACATCTGTTCGGAACGGAGTTTTAGGTTAAAACCTATTAAACTGTAATTGAAGTTATAGTACCAAACAGTGCTGAAGGATGTAGGATATAGATTTTTAAAAGTGAAGATCTGCAAGTTTGTCAGCCAAGTTTGCCCTCTAGTGGCATCTTTTTTTATGACCCTACAAAATAGATTTGATTTTTATATCTGATGTATAAAAGATTAACATGAACCTAATAATCTGATCAGCACTTTTATTCTACATTTGTACTATTTTTAGTGTGTGTGTGTGTGTGTGTGTGTGTGTGTGTGTGTGTGTGTGTGTGTGTGTGTCTGAGAGAGGGTGGAGGGAGGAATCTATCA
>QMIH01001118.1:9043-22439 GCA_003987875.1 Clarias batrachus | reverse complement strand
CTCTGTCTCTCTCTCTCTCTCTCTCTCTCTCTCTCTCTCTCTCTCTGGGTTTCCATGAGCCGCCCAGATGTTCCAGTCTGTGAGTCAGCAACTTATGAAATACATAAACCAGAAGTCTGCAGCAATAATGTGTGTGTGTGTGTGTGTGTGTGCGTGCGTGTGCGTGTGTGTGATATAAGGCAGGATGTATGAATCTCCAAGACAACAAACCTGCAAACTGAAACCAGGAATGATTAAATACGGGTGTCTTCTTCTCATCACTCTGCGGTTTGCTGTCATTTTAAATGCCCAGCCTGGTGCAGTATAATACACACTCTATCATTTTCACTCAGTAGGCACCCTAGGGAGCACACAAGACTCATCAGGCTGAGCACATCTGCAAAAATCATTGATAACATTGGAGTTTTGGCAGAAAGTCTACATGGACCTGAACAGATTTCCAGCATGGTGTTTCTCAGAGTTTATGTAGAACGTTTCACTAATGTCCTATAAAGAAATAGGGTTTTTTGTGGTAATTTTTTTTTTTAATTATCATTTATCATGCTTCATTTACCTCTAATGAAATGTGTTCCTCAGGGAATTCTCCATGCAAACTATGGGTGTTAGTAGGGTAGGGTTGAAGTCGGGCTTTTAGACGTCGGCCGTGTATCTGATATCAGTTCTTTGGCGAGCAGCTTGTTAGTAGAGTTCAGATGGAGGTTAGATGGAAGGTAGATATCAGCATGGATAGTAATTATTCTGATGCTGTTTTGAGGTGAACTAGAGGATAAGTTGGAAAAATGGAGGTGAGATGACGGTAATTGAGGTGGATAGGGGTAGATGGGACAATGGAGATTTGTTAGACATTGGATGGAAACTATGTTCTGAGATTAAGCTTATGTTGGTACTAAACATCGCTTAACTTGTGGCTGAAAATTGTTAGTTTGAATTCTGATGATACCTCAGCATTTCTCGCCAGGGGTCCTAGAAAGCGAAATTGACTGGGAGGGATGGAATACTGTCAAATACAGCATCATGAGCCAATCATTCAAGCAGAAGTAGGTGGATATTGCTTTCACCTGAGTGTGCTGCCCCATAATGGTCAGCTAGCTTCAAGCACTTCAGAGGAACCCCTCTGGTTGAGCCATAAAAGTCACCTCATTTGCGCACAAGTTTTTCTTATTGCTTGAGGTTATTACATTGTCACTGACTAAAAGTAATGAATGAGCATATAATGAAATTCAAGCATGTTAAGACTAAATCAACTGTTAGTTTTTTATAAAATGAAATAGGGGCATTGGTGGCTCAATGGTAGATTCCTCACCTGCCATCTGGAGGCCGAGGTTCAATTTCCAGGCAGTGCCCAAACCCCCTCTACTGGATGCAGTGGTGGTCCCAAAGCTGGATAAAATGGGAGGCTTTTGTCAGAAAGGCCATCCAGCATAACACCTGTGCCTAGTTGTTGTGCGGATCAGATGGTCCACTGTTGCGGCCCCTTGACAGGAACAACCAAAAAATAAAAAACAAGTAAAAACAAATAAAAGTAAATAAAAATTTTAACCAGAGATCTCGCACATACACACCTCACCTACTACATCTCCACATGCTTACTGTGCTGTATTAGAGATTTGTATGAGTGTTTAACTTTAATATCTTATAGCATAGCTGCAGAGCAGATGGTGTTTGGGCTCTAGCCACCCAAGGAACGTTAGTCTCTCTTTACATCATGCTGTCTGTATGAGCTCATGGTGCTGCTGAGGTAAGCACAGGCTCATGGACACTCCGGTGTGTTTACACAGAGTCCCTATGAGGTTTTAGGTGGTGGTGGGAAGGAGGGGTTCGGGAAAACACAGCATGTTGAGTGTGTGTGTGTGTGTGTGTGTGTGTGTGTGTGTGTGAGGGAGAGAGAGAGAGAGAGAGAGAGAGAGAGAGAGAGATGACAGGTTCGAGGACTGAGAGCAAATGCATACGGTTCCTTAGGTGTGTGTGAGGTGTTTGTGTTCTCTTCTTGTTCTTTATGCTTATGCTTTTATATGAGCTGTGTGAAGTGTACTACAGCACAGCCTGGGGAGAAACACTATTTTTAGTGTGTGTGTGTGTGTGTGTGTGTGTGTGTGAGGGAGAGAGAGAGAGAGAGAGAGAGAGAGAGAGTAGGAGAACNTGTGTGTGTGTGTGTGTGTGTGTGTGTGTGTGTAACTGAGTAATCGCAGACCTGGAGTCATGTCAGGTTAGAAGGAAATGATGAAGTTCTGCCCAACTGGAGGGTAAAATTAATCACCACTGCTCCATCATCCATACATCTCAACCTACCACTACTGTGTGTGGAGTGTGTGTGCGTGTTATGTCTGTGTGTGTTACAGGCACTACGGGAAAGGCAGGAGCAGGATGTACAGTATGTTTGCTCATGTCATTCTGTGGTTGGGGTCTTGGAGCTCAAACAGTACATGTTGGGTTATGGAGAGAATATGGCTAGTTTGGAAGATTTCCTACCCTTTGGGGTGTGTATGGGGGGCGGGGGGGAGACGGGGGTGGTTCATAACATCACCCAGAGATGAGTTCACTAAAGAGCTGGGGTTAGTGGAAATTTCATTGCCGAGCTTCAGCACAAACAAACCTTGTTCCAAATAGTCTCACTTGGGTTAACCAATGTATAATTATAGTGCTACAGAGATCTTCTGCTATATATTAATGTGTGGCTCTTTCAGATGCAGAACTATCGATCGATCGATCGATCGATAGATAGATAGATAGATAGATAGATAGATAGATAGATAGATAGATAGATAGATAGATAGATAGATAGAGTAATTTGCCACTATGATAAGCTGTCAATGAAGACACTTGAAGATGGCTGGATGGATAGATGTACAGTATATCCAGTGATTTTATCACTATGAACATGCAGATTCCAAAGACATGGGAAGATGAACGCATGTCTGGAAGGAAGGTCAACCAGTGATTTTGCCACTAAGATCATGTAGTTACTAAAGGGATCACTAAAACCAGACATCTGAATATGGATGGATGGATGGATGGATGGATGGATGGATGGATGGATGGATGGATGGATGGATGGATGGATACAGTGAGTTTATTACTATGAACATGCAGGTACCAAAGGTATTAGAAGTAAAATGCATGGATGGATGGCCATCCAGTGATTTTGCCATGAAGTTCATGTAGTCACTGAATGCATCTAATAAGGGATGGATGGATGGATGGATGGATGGATGGATGGATGGATGGATGGATGGATGGATGGCTATATTTAACTGTTAGATTAGGAGAATTCTTAATTTAAACTTGAACTAAACTAAATCTTCTTTATTTGAATCTTAACAACATAGCAATATGATAATAATGAACATCATGAGATGGCACCACCACAAACACTTAAAAAGAACTCTCAAGAAACATTGAAAGAGCATGCTGTGCCTAAGATTGCTTAATTCTTAAACAGTGATACAAAGTCCAGGCCAGATTATGAACATGGACTTGGTTTTTATTTTGATTAGGGATGCATATAAGATCTTAGAAGTCTATATTCTCATCCCCTGCAGATATAAATTCAACTCTGTAACACACCTGCACTAAAGTGCGTTCTGAAACATATTCTCATACATTTTTGACAGTGGGAATGAGTTTATATGTTACACCTGCTGAGGTATTATAACACATCATCATCATCATTACCTTCATCACCATCACAGACCACCAATGCTGAGATGTTTTCTATGTAAAAGTTGCTTTAACATGCTGACTCACTCTCTGAGACCTACAGCAGCTATTCATCATCATCAGTGCTATGTGTAGTGTTTATAACAACACAACAAGCACAGTTCTGCCTGAATGAGAAAAAACAAGAGGCAAGCATGGAAAAATCATAGACACACACATACACACACTGGGGAACGCCTGTGTTGTAATAAGTTTTACCTCCCTTTGGTTAAAACCCCTTTTTGAAAAGGAACTTTTTTTATAACTTGACATGATAAATGTGTCCACCACCTCTACCAGCTGAAACACCTTCACCACCGACACAACCACTTGCACCAACAATAAAACTACCACCACACCTCCATCACCACCACTATGACCACAATCAACATGTCTCCTTCTACCAATACTTCCACACCATCACCTTCAACTTCAAAAAGTATGTCCACTTCCATCAACAACACATTCACCATGTCATCCTCCACCAACAGCAACACCTCAACCACCACTATCATCTCCTCCAATGACACGTCCATGTCAACCAACAACACATTCCCCACCACTAAAACTTTCATATTCTTTAACAACAACAATACTTCCACCAGCATAGGTATCTTCACCAACAACAACATCTCTAACTCCACCAGTATCTGCACTGCTCAACTGACACCACCACCACAACCAACCCATCAGCCCCACCTGCACCACCATCTACGACAACAAAAACAGCCCCCCCTTTTTCACCTACACAAACATCTACACCAGCAGCACCACCTCCTTCTCCACCACTATCAATAAGAACAAGAAGGAGAAGAAGAGTCAAAGATTCACAACACAAGGAATTAAAGACATAAAGTTATGATAATTCTTCATGAATAACTACTAATTATGTCATTAATATTATAATGTTAAAGAAGTAAAAAAAAATATTCACAAAAGGTTCATAAATCATGAATACCTCATAATAGTTTTGGTCACTGTGCTGCTGAGAGAGCGACAGAGAAAGAGAGAGAGAGAGAGAGAGAGAGAGAGAGAGAGAGAGAGAGAGAGAGCATTCTATCAGGTTTCTTTACAGTTTGCATTACCTGTCTTTCTGCTGTCTGTAATCCAGGGAAAAGGAGAGGAGAGCTGATGACGGCACAAGGCCACTAGATGGAGATATAAACAGCTGAACTGGTTAGAATGATGTTGGCAGGGTTCTACACAATCATTCGTCAACAATAATATTAAGGAAATCTCGTT
The DNA here is from genome assembly GCA_003987875.1 of Clarias batrachus. Classification (NCBI taxonomy): domain Eukaryota; kingdom Metazoa; phylum Chordata; class Actinopteri; order Siluriformes; family Clariidae; genus Clarias; species Clarias batrachus. The sequence continues at coordinate 17,501 of QMIH01001118.1, read as the reverse complement.
GCGGATCAAAATAAACGTTATACCTGAGGAAACCATTACCTCTTGAATGGTATTTAATTCCTAAACTTCAAAATTGAGACAAACAGTACAAATGCAATGCGAAGTCTGCCTTCAGACTATGTCAGAACTTTATTTTATAATCAGCATATGTGTTATCTCCTTGAAAAGAATGTGATGCTTCCTCGAGCTGAGGGAGGAGATGTTACCAAATCTAGATATTGTATAAAGGAATGATAGATGAAGACAGTGTGAGACTGAGACATGAATAAGGAAAGCAGTACTCTAGTCTCTGTACCTGTCTCTGGTATTGAAGCAGGAGTTCAGTTTGTGGAGCAATCTCTCTTAACCTCTTGGTAACTGTTCACCCCTGTCCTCAACTGTTATCGCATGCTGTGGGGACTGACTGAAAGAATGCAGTAACACCAACATGTAGAAGAAATGAGGGAAACTGTAACAGTGAGGAGCTTGACACTCTGAGGAGCCTCAGAGTAGAGCCACTGCTCCCCCAAATCAAATGCCAAGGATGCCCATGGAATGTCCTCTTGATAACCTCTTTTTGGAAAACCAGGGGGAGATCCAGGTCCAGGAACATCCACGGAGGAGATGGACTCCATGGATGATAATAGAGCATTCTGGACTAATCTTCTCAGTGTGTTTCTACCACAGGAAAAGGACAGAAGAAAGTTGAGTACCATACAGTTAAGCACCATCATTGAGGAAATAAAAAATGGGGTCTGGGGCTCTTTAGGTCTCCTGTAGGTAATTGTGGCATAATTGATTAGATAAAGTAGATCAAAAGCTTCTTCATGTCCCCAAACATTGTAGAGCCGGAACATATGATAAAAGGGGGCCAATAATTTCAGCATCCCTGTGTCAAGTGTAGCTCTCTCTCTCTATCTCTCTCTTTCTCTCTCTCTATTTCTCTCTCTATTTCTCTCTCTCTCTATTTCTCTCTCTCTCTCTTTCTCTCTCTCGCTCTCTCTCTCTCTCTCTTTCAGTATAAGTCTGGCTCACTTGTCCCTCCCTCTCTCAGTGTCAGTACCGGCCTTTACCTGCTCCGTACTCTCTCTCAACCTCACACTCTCTCTCTCTGTCTCTATCTGTCTTTCTCTCTCACACACACACACCCACACGAATGCACACATTATTGCCATGATTCTGACATACAGTCGAGCACATTTGTGGGATTAGACAGAGAGTGTGAGTGTGAGTGTGTGTGTGTGGGTGTGTGTGTGTGGGTGTGTATGTGTGTGTTTTGGAGGAACCTGGTTAAGGATGATATACCTCACATGGCTGCTGCTGATCTCCGGGATCCCACGCGTTACAGCAAGCTATCCGATATGGTGGTAAGTTTCATCTGTGTGTGTGTGTGTTATTCTGCCTTCATATTGGTATCTAGTAATATGAAGAATTACTTGTTATGTTTATATCTGGATATGATGTCAGATTTTGGTTTTTACATTCAGGTTCATTTTACTCTTTTTAAAACTTTTGACTTACACAGAAAAAAAGACATTCTTTTTCTTTCTTTTTTTGTCCTGCCTATAGGTTTTCTTTCATATTTCTTGTTCACTCTACCTCAAACGTTTCCTGAGGTATTTCTGGAGGTATTTCTCATGCTCCACATCTGATGTCCAAGGTGCTTGGGTTTAATTAGTTCTTCTCCCTATGTCAGTTGGAGATATGTGTGCTGGTCAGTGTCTGGTCAGTTCATACTGACAGTACCCTTGGTGTTAACAGCCATATTGATGAAGATGATGATGATGATGGTTCTCCACCTCAGCAAATGTTTCTGACTGGTAATGTACCAGTAACTAGACACCAAAATACCAGCTCCCTATTAATCCACTATCAGGGCATCAGGGAACTGGTCATCGCATTGCGCACAGGTAGCTAAATATCTCATTTGTCAGTGCGGCTTTATTTTCCTCTTCGGGCTAGAGGTTGATGTTTGGGTGTTGACTTCTGGTGAGATCCACCACAAAGTATCTCATTGTCTGTCTCATTACAAGTCTCTTTGATTATGACTATTATTTTCTTCAACTAATTGTCATCTTCAGTAACGTAAGTGGAGTGATGACAGTGAATAGAGCATGTGGATTGGGACACGCCCACTTTGAAGTAATGGTAAAGTATATGTGGACAGTTTAATTAAATAATTGTCCAGTTAACCCTTCTCTAGAAGGTATTTTCATTTGAAAGGTGGCAGACCTTGTAGGAGCTGGCGGTTTTGTGATTTTTCTGGGAGTGTGTTTTACTAACTTTGTGCTGTTTAATTCCAGAATGTTGCTACCTTAGTCTGTTGGAAAATTCTCTTTTTAAGCACAGTCGCCATCACTGTGAGTCAGTAGTATGATGTTATTTCCCACACAGACATGTCAGACATCTCCCGATGTTAACTTTGCAGCTCTCCATCACCTCCTCAAGCACATGTGTGGTAAATCTAAAAACATACGGCACCTCATCATCTAGGAGATCATATTAGTTTACAGGTGTGGGTGAAAGTGGAGTTCAGTTCTTCATGTTCATGTTCTTCTAGCTCTTGAGTAGCTCACTACACTCAGGGTTGTTTAACCCTCTGAATTTCAGGAAATAATTCAACATACAAAATCAACTCATGGCTCTCAAGAGGGTTCTTGTGCTCCTGAAAGTTGGATTGTTAACTTTGATGCGAAGTCAGTAACGCCATTAAAGTTTAGAATGGACAGTACTCTCACACACCATGACTTTCTTACTGTTTTTGCAGGTGTCTTTAATGCTTCACCAGGTAACTAGATCTAAGGACTCCAGGATGCACAGCCACACCGTTTTAGGAAAATGTAAAAAATAGTTGCATTGTTTTTTGTAACTGGTGATGTCACCATGTTTAAGTTGAACCAATCACATCCAAACACATGTTCACAAGTAATCATCATATAGCTACAGTATCATCAGTAAAATTACTTCTTAAATCAATCTCAAATTAAGTTCAGCTGTTTCTGTAGGCTGTTCCTGGTTTCATCCGCCAATGAGTTTACAAAGCATGTATGCCATGAAAGAGCATTTATCAGCATAAAAGGACCAAAGAACTTCTAAAGGTACCTTGAACTTTATGAAGACGTTCACTAAGAGAAGGGCAAGACTGCAACCTCACCAAGAGCAGGACGTTCCTCCAAATGTTCATGTTCAAATGGACACAAGAAGTCTTATAGGAAATGCTGCTGAGGAGTTTCAGGAACATCTGATGATTACCGATTACAGTAGGCATAGGACAACAGTCTTGTGAATGCCTGGGGTACGGGGTGGTGAGGTTTAAGTGACCCAAAAAATGGAGGGAAAATGTGTTCTGGTCTGATAAGAACAATTTCCAACAGCAATTCTCTGCTCTGGAGATCACTTCAGTGGCAGTTCTTGAAAGGTATTGTTGCCAACTCAACATTTAGATGTGTCTGAGAAGTTGAGGGTGAAGGACCTTGCTCAAGGGCCCTGTAGTGACTGCTCAGCTGTCATGATGCTTGGGACCACCTAAGCGGCAGTCCAGCAGCTTAACCACTGAGCTACGCAAACCCTCTAAAATTGGAACAAATAAATGTTAAAGGTCACATATTTTACTGTTTCCTAATGGTCTTCCTGAAAGTATAGTTGTTAATTCCCTAGTTGAAATAGCTATGAACTAATGTACTTTTTATACTTCAAACACCCTCAGTTTTATTTTTTTATCCTTCTTTAAATGAGTTTTTGCTGAGCCACACCACCAGAAAAAAACAGAATGCATTTTTTTAATCTGAATGTCTGAACATGATAAAAATGTTTTTCATAATAGATGCACTTTAAAGTTGACTGTAGGAAATAACAAGAACACACATTAATTAGCCAGAACATTATTGTACACATTTGAAAAAAGAAAAAAAATTATTTAGATTTATGAAAAGCTATAAAGAGTGGGATGAATCTCCTGATTTTATCTATCTATCTATCTATCTATCTATCTATCTATCTATCTATCTATCTATCTATCTATCTATCTATCTATCTATCTATCTATCTATCTATCCTGCTGTGCTTCTCTTTAGTGTTTCTCTCCCAGTGTTAAACCATTTGGTCTGCCATCCCCTCGTGTCTCCCATCCAAATCTCCTAATCCGCAGTCATTAAAAAAACAAAAGCTGAGCCACACACCCCCTTAGAGTTCAGCACACACTCCATCTCTCTGTTCTCCTATATGTTTCTCTGCTCTTTTCATCTGCTCTGTATCCAGCGTCCCGTTCCTTTTTGATGCATATCTCAGCAAGCCTGTGCACGAGCCGCTCAGGATTAAACGCTTCTGTCCCAAGCCCTGAGGATATACACAGCACATAACGCACACAAATACACACACACACACCCTTTGAGTTTGACATCAAGAAGAGTGTTTGGGAAAAGGAATGTGCGGCAGGCTGTCACCTCCAGCTATTAATCTTGTGTGTGTGTGTGTGTGTGTGTGTGTGTGTGTGTGTGTGTGTGTGTGTGTGTGTGTGTAGAAAGGCTGTATGATGTTAAAGTGGTGAAGTACAGAGAGATGAAGCTGCTTTTGACTCTCAATGGGTTCATAATCTTTTGCTCAAGGGAAAAAGTTGAAAATGCCACTATATTAGAGACCGGTAGACAGACAGTAGGGGTGTAACACAACACCATTATTTGTATCTGTTTAAGGCTCCAAATAATAATGTTGGAATGCTGGATTGAACAGTAGTTCCTATTAAAGCCGGTTTATTGGCCTGTCTGGAATTAAACCCATAATAGTATAGCTGAAAAACGCAAATAGGTCGTATTGTATCTATGCATGTCAGGAATACCTGACTGGAGGCAGCCTCAGGTGAAATCATTTTACCATTTCAGTGGGAAAGTGTTCATGGGTTTCAGCTCAAATGTTGTTGATAAGGCCCTCATAAAATTTGTCATACTGGTCTTAAGGAATGGCTATTTATAAAATATAGATGCTTGTTCAGATGCTCTGCACCAACAAGTCAAATATCTCTTTCCTTTAAGGTGTTTAGAAAACATCTACCCTACATTGGAGTTTCCTTTGGAAAAGCATCCATGAAGAGAAGGTATATGGTGCTATGTGGTGGTGAACAGAACAGAGCTGACACTAAAACACGAATATTGTAGCCCTATCATGAGCAGACTGTTGAAATCATGAGGAAATTTTAGGCACTATCATAAAGCGATTGTGGGCCTATCATGAGGCATTTTCTGCCCCTATCATGAGGAGATTTTTGACCTTATCATTAGGTGATCATTGGCCCTGTCATGAGGACATTGTGGCTCCATCATGTGGAGATTGTGGCCATACCATGAGGAGATTTTTGGCCTTATCATGGGGTGATCATTGGCCATATCATAAGAAGATTGTAATTCAATCATGAGGAGATTATGGTCCTATCATGAGAATATCGTTTGTTCTATCATGAAGAGATTGTTGGTGTTATTATGAGGAGATTTTTTGCTCTATCATAAATAGACTATGGCCATATCTGAAGGAGATGTAATCCTATCATGAGGTGGTTGCTGTCCTCAAAATGAAGAGGTTGTGGCCTTATCATGAGGAAATCTTTGTCCCTATCCTGAAGATATTGTAGCCCAATTGTAAGGAGAATTTTGGCCCTATCACACAGAGATTTTTTTCCCTTTTATGAAAAATTTAGGCAGATTGGTAAGTTTGTTGAACCTGTGAGAGAAATTGTCCAGAAAAAGGCCAGAAATCTCTGCAGATCCTTTCTGCTTCCAGAGAAAGAAAAAGACATTTTGTTTAACTGCTTTTGTATTACTTTCAACAATACAAAGAAATAGACTGGTGACAATTTGGTGTCTCATGATGATGATGAGATCATCATTTTATGAATACAGTCCAGCAATGGCACCACAATCTGAAGCTCGATCTGGTGGATATAAATGCTTTGTACCTAGTGAGTGTGAAACATATTGCAGGTGTCAGTTACAGGTAGGAAAATCTGTGTGGGTTATTTTATGAGCTTTGACAGACAAATGCGTTAATTCAGCTTAACTGTTCCACCTGCTCTTCTGACAGATATGCACATGTGTGTTACGTACTGACACACCTGCATGTCCAGGCTTCATCAAGAACTTCTAAACAGGGTGTATGGATATGTCTATTTGTGTGTAGCTTGCCAAGTGAGTGTAAGGTGCTGATTTTTGCCATCAGCACTGTCTAATAATTATCGCTTCAGTCTCGTGTCAGTGGCGCACACTTCTGAGGGTGTACAAGATTCATGTAACACTCATACCAGAAGCTCAGCTAAGCTAAACTGAATATTTTTACTAGGACTACTTATTATTATTACTTACTTATTATTATTTTCACTACTGAAATAACAGCGCTGAATTTTAATGGAGTCATTTTAAGACAAAACTCTATCTTGATCTACTTTTTCGATTTCTCATGTGTGATTCACTCTTCAGACATTTGTCTGATGATGAGAATTACAACCTTACAAGAAAAAATTTTCTTTGTATTAATAAGGTAGCACAATGGGTTAGTGATTAGTACGGTCATCTTCAAAGGCTGATTTGTTCCCATCTCTGTGTGCCTGGAGTTTGCATCTTCTCCCTGTGCTTGGTGGGTTTCCACCAACAGTCCAAAGACATGCTAATTGCCATTTCTAAATTGCCTGTACTGTGTTGATGAGTATGGGAGTTTATGTGTGTTCTGCAATGGTTTGGCACCCTGTCCAGGGTGTGCCCTAAGTCTCCTGGGATAGACTCCAGGCCTGCCGCAATCCTGGAAACAGGAGAAAACATCAGAATAGACAAGTAAATGCGTGAGTGTATCAATATGTTCTTAACAGTTCTGGTGTACAGAAAGACAGGCAGACATATATGTGGACTTCAACCTGAAATAATAATAATAATAACACTGATTACGTTAAAGCTGATCACCTTATTTTAAACCTTTTAACTATTTCTACAAATTAATTTCCTGGCGGTGATGGGTACTTACACTACTGTTACAAATACTACACTATAGTAGTTAGCCTGTGTCCTTCAAATAACCTTCATGCATGATATTTGGAAAAAAAATATTCTGAAGCAGTAGAGTATAAGTTTGTGCATGCTGACGTGTGTGTCATCTTTGTGCAGGTCATTAGCAGTGGGTCATCAGTATTCATCGGTAGCATCTCAGCCTGTGCTGTGCAGCTCGATCCCGGGTCTAGTGCCAAAGCAGCTGCGTTTCTGCAAGAATTTTGCGGAGGTGATGCCCAGTGTGGTGCATGGCCTCAGCATTGCTATCCGTGAGTGTCAGCACCAGTTCCGTGGCCGGCGATGGAACTGCACTACTCTCAATGACACACTCGCCATCTTCGGTCCAGTCCTAGATAAAGGTAATGGATGTGAATATCCAATATCTCTATCTAAATATCTTTTTATGGCTATGGATTGGATTTGAAGTTAATCTACAAGCCTCAGATTTAGGGTTCAGGAACTTAACACTTAAATGACACTTAAAATAATTAAGCCCTTAAATTGCCAAAAAAAAAGGTAAATGTGCCAAGACATACATTGTATGTGTGTGTGTGTGTGTGTGTGTGTGTGTTTGTTTGTAAAATGTGTACACATAAAATGTTTGCACGCGCGTCTATCAGGGCAGACTGTGTTTGTTTTTGTCTTGTGAAGGGAATTCCCTGCCTACCCCCTGCACAACGCTACTCATCTGCGCATTAACGTATATCCCACACTCTCTTTATGTAACTTAGATCTCACACACACACACACACACACACACACACACACACAGAGTGGATAAGGATAATCTGCTGTTTATTTAAAAACAGTTCATCCATCATGTTGATGTGGAATAAAGTTGTGAATGTTTCTTCTGTGGTTGTTAATCAGCAAGATTTAGCAATATACACAAAGCATTTTTAAAAGCCTGATTTAACCCTTTAACCGTCTACTTACTTTGAGACTTTGTATTTTATATGTACAGAACATATTTATTAATATGAACTATAACATTTGTAACAGTAAATTTACAGATCTGTAACAAATTTATCAGTAGTTATAATACTAACAAGTACTTACCAGCATTTTATATATCAGTAGTATATGTTAAATATAATAGACTAAATATTTTAATTTGTAAAACAAAGTCAATGCATAACTAGCACTTAAAGCAATTAATTCCCTTAGTTACAGCTGTTTATAATGCAGAGTTTTTTAGTATTTTGTACTATGTTTACCTCACGTCACCTCTAGAATATTTATATAACATTTGCCATAGCTATAACAATATTATACTTTTCCTTAGGTGTAGTTATTTTATACTATGGTTCCCTTGGCTATAGCTATTTACCGCAGCTATAATTATACAAGATAATGGTTACTAAAATATTCAGTTCGACCTTTATGAGACTATTTAAGTAATTCAATGTATTTCTGCAGCTTCATTAGTTTACCTCAGCTTTAGTCATATTATACAA
>QMIH01001117.1:155533-174971 GCA_003987875.1 Clarias batrachus | reverse complement strand
CCCCCACCTCATCCATGTCATTTAGGGGCTTCGTACAAAGTCATATGTTGAGGCGGAGACATTGTATCTGAGGCGAAGGCAAACTTGTAGTGTACACATCAACTTCTTTAAACCAGAAAGGTGGTCCCTATAGCTTTAGCAGTGGTTGTCAGGAGAGATGGGAGTTAGGGCCAGAGGTACCCTTAAGCTTCCTTAAGCTACCTTGTTTTTTAAAAAATTATTATTATTTTTATGGAGACCATCTCTTACTTTCTCAAGTCACATGCAGTAGGTTATCAAGTTACTGCATTTTCTGATATGTTTTCACCTTTACCCAGTCACACTAATATCATAGAACAATACATTGAGGAGCCCCAGGGATGTTGGAACACAGCTGTCCAGTTGCAAGTCTTTCATTTGCCTAAACACACAAAACAAAATTGTGCTGGAGGAACTCAAGGCCATGCTTGACATGGAGATAATCAAGGGGTCCCACATTAACTGTCTATCAAGAGTCTGAAGCAAGATGGTCTGGATGGTTTGATTCTGTGTAACAGAAACTCAACAAACTGTCTAGATTTCATGCCTATCTAATGCCAGTCATTGGTGAGCTGCTTAACTGGTTAGGAACAACTTACTTTAATCAAACATTGGATTTGACATTTGACATCATGTTTCATGAGGAACCAGCATTTTACACTCCACCAATGGCCATCAATTGTCCCAATGATTTTCCAGTGACTCAGGGACAGTATCCTTTGTCTGCTTGCTTAATATCTGAAATACAGTAATGATTGATAGCAGCCCATACGACATCTCAGGGCTGTCCTGGAATCATTGAGGTGGGTGGGACTCATCACAAACCCCAAATAAATGTGGAATTGGAAAGTATGGTATGTGGACCTTCTTTTGGGTCAAGTGCATCCTCATATTTATAGGACAATAATTGCAGCCTCCCCTAGACCCAAGACCAAAAAAAGACCCTGGAATTTACCAGCTCACTGAGTAACCTTGGCAAAAAGATAATGGGAAATGTGTTCCAGTGGATGAAGCAATGTGAACATTTTTTTTATTCAGGTAAAACGTGTACTCTACGGCAAACCTATTCTCCCTATTATTTATTTCCCTCTCTTTTTTTTCTCGCAGACACATGCATCAGACAGAGGTAAGGCCACAGGCCAAGGGCAAAGATGGCGTGGCTTTTCTTTACCAACTGGAGGGGGAAGTCAGCACCAGGTCGGCAGGTAGCCAGGGTGACTGGCTGTGCCAGGGTTTGTGAACTGGGTTAGAAGGGGGACAGATAAGTAGAAAGGATCTACACATGTGGATTTTTTCCCCCCTAACATTTATTTTGTTTTCCAGTGAGTAGCGAAAGGGATAAAAGATGAGAGCTATGGGGAACTTGGAAAGAATGTGAAGAGTGAGAGTGGAGCTTGTGGTTTGAGATAAATAAATTCACTGAAAAGCAAAGACAGAGAAATAAAAAGAAAGAAATAAATAAAGAAAGAAAGAAAGAAGCTGGTTAAATGTCACATCATATATCTAATTTTAACATAGTAACATAGGTGTGTCTGTTAATTTTTTCAGTTGAAATACTACACAGTTTATGCATGCTTGCTGGGACATGAAGTGATGTATTAAGTAGCCATTTCTCTGACTTGAAAAAAGGGCAAAAATATTTACTCACTCTTACTCATCATCTATACCGCTTAATCCTGTATTCAGGGTCACGGGGGCCTGGAGCCTATCCCAGGAGACTTGGGGCACGTATCAGGGAACACCCTGGACAGGGTGCCAATCCATTGCAGGGCACAGACACATACATACACTCACTCATTCACACACTGCGATTTGGGAATGTCAATTAACCTAATCTACATGTCTTTGGACTGTGGGAGGAAACCAGAGTGGAAACCCACCAAGCACGGGGAGAACATGCAAACTCCATGCTAATCATTTTACATTTAACTCCTTTCTCGATGATGCGAATTTCAATCAACTTCAACAGATTCGAACCTGGCCGGGAATTGAACCCAGACCCTGGCCGTGCAAGGCGACAGTGCTAACCACTACACCACCGTGCCACCCAAAAATATTCGACACAATGAAATTGAAAGCTTAAAGCTCCTGTGCGTTCAAAACGTCCCTCCACAGTGGTCATGTAGTGTAGGTCATGGGAAAATATTTGTATTTATTTTATTACATCTCGAAATGGTATTCGTGTTTCCTTGAAATTTTCAAGAAACTAAATATGTATTTATTGCCAGTACCTTCATCAGACTACACTGGTGAACAGGCAGTAAAATATATATTTTTTATTCAAATGTGAAGTTGATTGAAATTTGCATCATCGAGAAAGGAGTTAAATGTAAAATGATTAGCACACACAAACAAAACTTTCAACTATCAATAAACGATAACTAAATGTGTGGGCAAAATTAAAGAATGATGATGATAAAGAGATCAGATTCCAAGTCCACCATTTTTTTCAATACATTTGATCGACTTTCAATTGATTGCAACCATACAGTACCTTCATCTATAAAATTACCACAGTTAAGAGAGCAAAAAAATAAACAAGAAAAGAACAAAGAAGGGAAAATATATGCCAAGGAAAATAGGAAAATGAAGAAAAAATAATTAAAAAGAAAGGTAAAGGAAAAGTAAACAAACAAAAAAGAAAATTGTAAGAAATATTAAGGAGTATAAAGAAGAAAGGGGATTTAAAAATGAGGTAGAAAGTGTGACTAGGAAAAGAAAAGATGGGAAGAAATGCATGAAGGAAAAATAATAGAAAAAAAGTAAATAAATACGGAAAATGACATCCTACACATGTATATAAACTTGTCTCTGGGTAATTTTGGATTTGAATATATTCTTATAATTGAGATTGACACTCTACAATGGCAAAAATTCACTGTTTTTTTTTTCTTTTCCGTTCATCAAGAGAAATAATGAAATGGCAAAGGTGAAAAAGAAAATTATAAGAAAGGGGAAAAAAGACAGGGAGACTGAATAATTATGTCTTTTTTCTATTTTTGTAATTTTTTTTTTTTATTCTCTATTTTGGAGAAAACCAAAGACAGAATGAAAGTTGAAGAGACATAACAGTGTGAAAGTACGAAGACAAAAATAAATTAAATGGAGGAATAGAAAAATTTAAAGAAAGGAGCATGGAAACAAACAACAAAATGACACAATTAATTTGATTTAAATGAGTAAAAAAAAAAGATGAAAAGGATGAAATTCACAAAAACAATGAAGTATGAAGACACAATCATTCTGACCCATAATCTTTTTCCATTGTGTTTCCTCCTCTCTTTCTACCTCTCCTTCCATTATTAAATTGATTCCTCCTTGTTCCACTGTTACTAAGCACATCTGTCTGCATCTTTACCTTTCATTTAATTCTCTCTATCTCACTCTTCTTCTTCTTCTTTTTCTTCTCTTATTTAGTACCTTTTAAAAACCTTTTTATATGTGACTCTATCTCTCTATCCTTCTGTTTCTTACCACTCTTATCTTTATTGTCCTCTGTATTTAATCTCTCCCCACTTCTCCTCACATCTCTCTCTCTCTCTCCCTATTGTGTGGAGATGAGAGCAGTTTGGTGTCTAACTTGTTTTTGTGCTGATTCAGCAGATCTGACTTTTGAAGTGGTTTGAGAGCTTATCACCATCTCATGGACACACACACGCACGCACGCACACGCGCACACACACACACACACACACACACACACACACACACACACACACACACACACACACACCTCTGCCCTTTTTCTTCACTTAATGTTAGTTGTGTTTGTATTAATAGTGTGTTTAAGTTGGTGTTTGGGTTCATATTTATTTTTGTTGATGTTTGTCTCTGATTCTGTATTGTTTTGTAATCATAGCTCATAGTCAATTTTGTATTATTTATTATATGTATCTTTTTATATTTCTGTCTTTGCATTTGTGTTTTTATTTGTGCAGACTCTAGTTTGATTTATTTTCATATTAGTGTTTGTAAGTATGTTTTTTTTTTTTTGCAGTAGTATTTGTTTTTGCATTTGTTGTTCATACAGTAAGCAATTTTGTTCATTAGAGTTTGCATGTATGTGCTTGTTATGTTAGTGTTTGTCTTTGAATTTTTACTTCTATTTATCTTTTCAGTCATGTTTGTGGTTGTGTTCATATGAGTGTTTGTTTTAACGTTTGTGTCCATATGAGTTGTTAGTTTTTTGGTATTTGTGTTCACATTAATGTGTGTTTTACTGTCTGTGTTCATATTATTGTCTATGTTGATATTAGTGTTTGTTTCGCTGTTTGTGTTCACATCAGTGTTTTTAATGTTCATTGCTTGTGCTTATCTTTTAACTTTTTGCTTGGATTGTGTTTAACATTTTTTGTTGTTGTTGTTGATATCCATATTTACAGTATGTCAGTCTTTGTATTATTGTGTTCATTTGTGTCTATAGTGATTGTGGACTTCTAATGTTTGCATTTGTGTTTTTATTGGCGTACATTAGCATGTTCTCATATTAGTGTTTTTCATAGATAGAGTTTGTGCTCATATACATGTATATGTTTTAGTGTATTCGTGTAAGTGTTTATAGCAATGTTTTTATTTGTGTTCACATACATTGTTATGGTAGTGTTTTATTGTTTTTATTTAGATTCCAATAGTGTTTGTTTGCGTTTATGTTTATGTTGTAACACTTGTTTTTCTAAGGATTTCCCCCCCCCCCCATCATTTGGGGCTTTTGGGGGGTCTTAACATGCTCAAAAACTCATGACAGGTTGGAATCTGCTGCCATTAAGATGGCTGAGAGTAATTTTTTTTTTCTTACAAGAAAATTGGGCTCCCTAGCAAGKGGCCCTCACAAGACATTTTGCTGCATAGCTCATACATACTTGCATATGGTACACATTTAGAGCTCATTGAATTGTATTGTTCTCATTGTATCTCATTCTACTCAACAGAAATTCAGTCCTTGCTCTGTGGCCCAGTATGGCATTCAGCACCACAGAAGGCAGGAAAGGGGCCAACTGTGAAACTCTATTTGGCTGACAGGCTATTTTGCTTCACCATCCAGTCTGCCTAGAAGTAACGCTTCTATTTCAATGCCTCAGACTGCCAAAGAACATGGCCGCTGCTACAGAACTCCATGCTGCAACAGCCTACTATGCTGAACTCCACACTTCCCCTTTTCTATATTGATACTACAATATGGTAAAATGAGATCACTAGCTCCACTACAGCCTCCACCCCTTTGTGCTGTGCCCATCCCATTGAGAGCTTCTACAATATTTTGTGTACATTGTATTTGTTGTATTTGTGTTTATAGATCACAACTTAAACATACCTCTCAACTTAATACAAGTCTATAGCTAATCTACATAGTTAGCGTCTGTTGTGAACTTGTTAGAGAGCTTTAACTAGCTCAACATGCATGTAGCCACGTTTGGAGCATTCGACAGTATTTCAGCATTCTTCCAAAATGTAGCTATTAGACTAGTGATTGAAATGAAAGGCATTTTGTTTATAATAGCTTTTCTCAGCATCATTATTTTGCACTAATTACATACATGGGTGAAAAGAAGGTTGAATACGTTTAGTTCTCACATCTCAAACTGAAAAGCTCAAAAAGCACCAATGAGCCAAGAGAGTCCAATTTCTCTCTCTAAAAAAAAGAGAAAAGAAAAAAAAGAAATAACACTGCATTCCATCTCCAGACATTGTATTGGCATCTGAATAAGAGCCATAAACAGCCCTAGCACAGGAGGCTATTAAAATCGCCTGATTAAAACCAGTTAGCATGCAGGCTGCATCCCAAATCGCTCAGATTAAAATCAATACCGCACTCTGATTTCCTGCATTTCATTCAGACAGAGTGAAAGAAGAACTTAAGTATAAGTACATTGTGCTTATACATCATGTCACAGTCAGGAACAGTGATGATTATCACTGACATCATTAATGCAGCTTTACCAGAAAAGCTTTCTTACCACTACTCAATTTTTTTTTTTTTTTTGCTCGAATTTATAGGTCACTAAAAGGCAGCATCCTCAGACAAGCAACAAAGGGAGCTAAAAATAAAATTAAAACAGGACTTTATCTGGTCTTGAAATGCAATTCCCATAATTAATAGTCAGGACCGTAAGGGACTGCGCTAATCTGAAAAAGCAGGCCATAATGGAAAACATATTAGCATTAGTGCTCCATCTGAGTGGTTTTCAGCCTGACTTTTTACTTTGCTTTATTTATTTTCTTTCCCCCCCACACTTAATGCTTCTGGTAAACCGAGGCAATTTATTACACTCCATGCTTTTATTGCACTCCAATCGAAAGCCCGCAGGAATATTGCAGTGTTTTGTAAGCGAGTGTCGACCAACAAAGATACATTCAACTTTTTTTTATTGATTTCGTTTCCATTCCTTGTGAATGATATTCATTATTCCTTTCCCCTTTCTTTTCCCACAGCCCCTAAAAACTTTGGGGTTTAATTCACAGTGTGTAATGCAATGTGGGGGTTTTATTTATGACAGATAATAAGAAACAGCGATTATCAGATGCTAGTAATGAAGGCTGGTGATTTAATAATAAGGATAAATAGGCCTCATAAATAGGCCTAATAATGGATAAGTAAATCTCAGCATAATTTTTGTCATTATGGCAAAGTAAAATTACCTTGCCAAGAATAAATATTAAAATAAGTTATTTTCCTCTATACTGTATATATGTTGTTATTTTAAGCTTTGGGTCAAACCACTAAAAATCATCGCTAGTCCTGGTTCTTCCTAAAATGTCAGCCATTTTAAGCGACTGTTTTATAATTCATGTGCAGTTATTGTAGGTTTAATTATTATTATTATTATTATTATTATTATTTTTACAATAACAGCCATTGTCGTGTCTTAGAAATGCCTGTCTTTTTTATCTGTTTCAGAGTTCATGGCAAGTTATAATTTTATTATTAGCATTTTTCTTTCAGAAAGTCAGACATTATAAAGTTCTGTTAAATAATTCATGAACTTGTTATACGAATCATCATGTTATCAGTTATGGTTATTTCTAGAATGTCAGCCATTATAAATTTCTTTCTTGAAATTCATTCATCGTTCATACTGTACAGTAGTTTTCCAGAAGGTCTACAATTTTAAATTAGCTGTTTTTTTAAAACAGAGACGCAAATTGGCTGACATTAAAAAAAAAAAAAAAAAGAAGTCATCTAGTTATTCTTCTTATCTTTTTGTAAGCAATTTAGAATGTAGTTAGATTTTTAATTATTTTAATATGTGGCCATTTTCATTTTCTTCCTTGTTCACACAGTGACAAAGACCATAAAGATCCCACTGCAGGGGCAAAGCGAAATAKTCATATATTCATATTCATATAATACACTGTAAACCCGATTAAGTTGGCAAAACTCAAAATATATGAGGTAATTAGTTACATCAAATGTTTTAAGTGATGATGTTTCCAATTGTAAGTAAACAGAATTATAAATTTTTGAGTTTGTTGAATTTGTTGCAAATCAAATAAATTGTTGTCACCACAGCAGACAATCCAGCCCGGGAATCAAACCCGGKTCTTCCACATGGCAGGCGAAACCCCTGCCACTGAGCCTCCAGTGCTCTATAGATTTTARGTTGGTGTATCTTTAAGGTGTAAGTTACTGTTATTTAAGTACTTACGATTACTTAAAATATCAAATTTGCTCAGCTAACTTGAAAAGWGTCATTTCTACAAACTCAAACACCAAAAAGTTCTGAATACTCAAAAAGGTCTATTAATTTGACCTARTTGCAATAATTTAAATTAACAGTAGCATTAGGGTTTACAGTGTAAGATATTCTCACTCACTCACTCAGTCACTAATAGACTATACCGCTTTACCCTGTATTCAGTGTCGCGGTGGGCCTGGAGCTTATCCCAGGAGGCTTAGGGCATGAGGCGGGGTAGACCCTGAACAGGGTGCCAATCCATTGCAGGACACACACACATACAGTACAGTATACTCACTCACACACTCATTCACACACTATGGGCAATTTGGGAAGGCCAATTATCCTAATGTGCAGGTTTTTGGACTGTGTGAGGAAACCAGAGTATAATAATAAGATATTCAGTTATCAAATTCATACTACTTCCTAACCATGTTCCTTGTACGTGGTTAAGAAGTGTCTTTCATGTTGTCAGTAATTTCCTGTCATGCACATAGTTATGCGTGCACCAAAATGAAGAATGAAGACAGCATTGATGTACCAACAACTCAATAACATCCTGATGACGACTCAGAACGCCATCCAGTCTTTTCCATCTGTGTCATGCTTGTAAAGGACATCATCAACAAAGACCCTAAGAGGTGTTAGTTACACAGTAAACTCAATGCCATTGTTACACAGTAATATCTTTATTACATTCTTGCATCACCAGGCTTTTTGAACATGTGCAAAAACAGCGTGGCAGCTCCATGTCCAGGGAGACAAGAATTTCTACATTTTCTACATTACATTTCTATTGGTCTGAACTGCATTTCTGCTAAGTAGTATAAGAACTTACTGCGTTCACTCAATGTTTTGCAGGTGTAGTGGGAACAAGGCTCAACATTTTCTGTCAGGTTTCTGTCATAAATTATATTAAGACAATTCATGAATTTCAACTGATAAAATCATCTTCAGTTGCATCTACTTTATTTCTAAAACATCAGACATTTTGAGTTTTTGTCTTAAAATTCACATGTATTTTTTGCTAATTTTTTAAAACAATGTCAGCCATGATATGTTTCTATCTCAGAAAACATGTTTAGGTTTTTTTTTTTTTTTTTTAAAGAATGTTAGTCATTTTATGTCTCTGTCTGCAGAAAAATGTCAAGTTAAGTTTTAGTTCTTTGTTAGTTTGTCAGCCATTTTAAATCCCACTTACTCACACAATCATTGTGTATACATTTTAACCTGTATAAAGGGTCACAGGGGGCCTGGAGCCTATCCCTGGAGACTTAGGAGACATGATGTAAGGGTACACCCAATCTATCACAGAACACACACATACACACACACTATGGGCAGTTTGGAAACAACAATTAGCCTAATCTGCATGTCTTTGGACTGTTGGAAGACCCAGAAGAACTAGAGTAACCCAAGGAAACCCAACAAGCCACCATGGGGAAAACATGCAAACATCATGCACAAGAACTGAGGTGAGAATCGAACCTAAGCCACTGTGCCAGCCATTTTAAATCTCTATTTCAGAATGAATGTTTAGTGATGTTTTTTTTTTTTTTTCTGTAGAATGTCAGCCATTATAGGTCTCTGTCTGCACCAGTAAAGCAATATAATACATGGATTTCGTTTAGAAATTATGGCTCGTTATGGTCCTTTGCAAAACATCATGCATTTAAAGTCTTTCTTAAAATCGATATAGAGTTCTGGTTTTACCTTTCAATAATGTTAGCCCTTTTAAGCCTCTGTCTTAGAATTCATTTAATGCTTTTCTTTTTCTAGAATGTCAGTGACTTTAAGGTTTCACCTTAAATTAGATTGGAGCCTGGGTTCTTATTAAAACTCCTTTCATCACAAGGCTCCATCCAATATGCCAGAATTCTTCACTAGTTAGCATGCTTATTAACGCAAGGACGCTAGAATTCATGACTAGCTTTTAGGCGCTCACTCAATGGTGAGCCAATTTAAGGTTCCATCCGAAATCAATCCTAACAAAAGTTCTTAGTGTTTTTGTCTCAGCCCCTATACTTTACATCAAGTTTGCCTTCTCTCTATAATGACATTTTTTTTTACACTCCATTCACGAGGCTCGAACTCATTCCTTTTTTCTGTGTTAAAGCAATTCCAATAACTCCTCAGTTAAGCCAATGCTAGCATGTGGAACACAATGCTGAGGCGGTTTATGGAAAGTTAATAAAAAATAAGATAAAAGCAGTGTTTTATTTAATGTGCTAATGTGTTAACTCTAGCACGCTAGCATGATTGATTTAATTGTGACTCAAAGTAAAACATGGAGTCACCCCTGAAGTTTCCCTCTTTACAAGACAGAGAGGGAAATAAACACACACACACACACACACACACACACACACACACACACACACACACACACACACACAGATAGATGGATAAAAGACGAAAGAAAACAAGAGCAACAAAACACATCGATCAAAGTGCTAGAGTGGAGCACTTTCACTAGAGAGAGAGAAAGAGAGAGAGAGATTAATAACAGCTGAGAGAAGAGGGAAGTGTAGCACTCAGGAGGGATGATAACATCGTAAACACACACACACACACACACACACACACACACACACACACACACACACACACACACACACAAATTCAATTCCAGATAGCTTTACTGGTGCAGACTCCATTAAATGTAACATTGCCAAAACTTTAAAAAAGAAAAAAAATATGCTTTTTTTTGGTACTTTAACCATTTTTTACCTGGACAAACCAACCAAACAAACAAACAAACAAAAAATCCCTGTTGTCCTCGCTATGGCTGAGTCCCAAACCACTGTTCTTATTAGCATTGAACAAGTCAGAAAAAAGAGCTTAGCCTTTTCACACAGCAGCTGGGCAACAGGATAATTAACAGTTAGGATTGGAAAAGAGATTTTCATATCTTTTCATATTTATAAACTGACTCTCTACTCAATGCATTATGGGTAAAATACCAATAACCAAACTGAACTCAACCAACCTCTCTCACTCGCTCTCTCAGTTCCATGGATGTGTTGAACATCCTGTTGAGGGTCCTTAAATCTCTCCTCTCTTTGTTTCTTGGATTAATAATTTATAATTAAAAATAAAAAATTTGTTACCTTGTTTGTGAAAAAAAATATGCAGAAAAGAAAAAGAATCATTGACAGCACTACAACCTAGTGCAGTTAGCACTACAACAAAATCAGAACTTGGAGTTTTAGTCTGTGGCAGCCATATTTGTAGACTGATTCAGGTGTTCCTATGACACCTTGTCACAGCAGCACCATGGACAGCTCTCCTAACCATGTGACCACACTTTGCCCACTGGTGGAGAATGTGCGCAACTGGACCAGAGGCACGGGCACCGGTTACTCCGGAACAGTATCTCAGACATTTTCTGGAAACTAGCATTCAACAACAGAAACCGTTGCAGCAATTACCTCAGGGGCTTCAGGCCACCACGGCCGAGCTCACATGCTTGCAGCAGCGTAGAGGACGAGACGTGCTACTGCCTGACCACCATAGGGATGCCCAGCACCTCTTAACAAAACCCAAGCCGCACAATCATGTGGAGGAATATGGAAAATAAGCTTGATGATCTCAGGCCCAGGGTAAAGTTCCAGAGAGACATTCAAGACTGCAATTTCCTCTTCTTTACTGAGACATGGCTGAACCCAGTGGTGCTGGACCACACCATTCATTCGGCCGAGTTCTTCTCAGTTCGCAGCATGGACAGAACACTGGAACACTGCCTTATGAGAGGTGCAACATAACACTAAACTCAACACCAGGAGAGCCAACCTCAATCGCTCAGCACCAACCTTTTATCAGCACATCACCTGCCCCACGATGGGTGAAAGGACACTGGACCACTGCTACACAACAATCAAAGACACCTACAAGGTACAAACCCCTTGTTTGAGAAATCGGACCATTGCTGTCATCTTCCTCATACCAAAATATAAACAAAGGCTCAAACAATAAAGCTGTGAAGGAGGCCAGGCAGTGCTCTTGGAGGAAAATGGAGTCACAGCTCCAACAACGTGATGTGTGGCAGGTACTAAGCACAATAACAGAATATAAAGCAACAACATCCGGTATGATGAATGGGGACGTGTCTCTGTCAGACGAACTGAACACAGAAAATATATTTCTATATTTGTATATATATATATTTTCTCTATATATATATTTTTTCTCTATATACTTTATATTCTTTATTTAAAAACTCTATTTTTAATTTTAGGTCATCAGTGGTCGTACAAGCATTTCACTTTATATCATACTGTGTATGAAAAATTTGCTAAGATTCTTGTTGTTCTAAATTAAGCTGCTTGCCTCTGAGCTGCAGGATACAGAAAGACTTTGTGTTGTTGCACTACATACCTTTTTCCTGGCATCCTTGGTCCACCCTTTGACCATTTACAAGCTAAAAACTTCGCCTTTTTTCATGACATCTCATGTCACAATTTTGGAAGCTTCTGATTGGTCGACTATAATGTCAGAAATTGTTTGGAGAGACGTAGCTGTGTGGTGAGGAGAAGACCTTTTTACTGTACAGTACCTGTGTGTTGTTGGTCCCCCACATGATCAGAAAATTAACAAAACCATGTGCGTTGATTTGTGCATGTTTGTAAACATTTATGCTCAATCAATTTAAATGTTTTTGATATTTAAGCAATATCACACAAGAGGGAGAACAGAATAAATCTGGGAAAAATAATTTCATCAAGAATTTTTGCCCCACTTCAGTAAAAGTAAAAGTTGGCAAAATCCAGCAGCGCCTTAGAATTCAGAGATATCACAAATATCCAGGGTGTGCTTCCAGGAAGGCTATAATGCTGTTGAAAGCATGAGTATCTATGCAGCCATCTATTAACAACAGATTAAGATTTGTTAGTTTATTTAACCATTTAGTTTGCTCCACCACCCTTATCCTTCTGTGCCTGTCGGAACTAACCAACTCTGACTGACAGCGCTGGTGACTGACAGTTAGTGTAATTAACACAGATCAAAGCCCCTGAGTGGCGCAGCAGTAATGTTCTCGTCCTATCATCTGGAGACTGTTTGTTTCAAGTTTGAATTTCTGGCTGATGCTGTAGCCTCTTACAGCCGGAGGTCTGGAGAGATCTGACGACCAATAGACTCAACAACAAGACATATGCATGCCAGTTCTGTGCTTTAATACCAGTATGTCAAGGATAACCCCTGGATGGCAGTTTGCACATAGAGACTTTGTGTTACATAATGGTGGTTGGACTTTTAATTTAACATTTGCTCCTGGAGTACTTCTCAGGAATCGCTCCTGATTGTCCTCATCTGAACCTTGTTTGTACGTATGTGTTATAAATGACCCCAACTCTGCACCTGTTATGTTACCTGTTCTTAATCGGTTTTGTATCCGTCCCTGGAAAAGTCTTACTTTTTTCAATTATGCTTAGCCTGCAGTCTTTCATTCCTAAAAAAATGGTTTCCTCTAAATATTCTTTGGGGTTGGGCTGTGACATTATCAACGAGTTGAGCAGACTTTGCAGACAATTGTCTCGCTATTTGGCATGATGCTGGAAACATCAAAGAGCAGGCAGGACAGAGAGAAGTGTGATCCCTTAGAGCACTTCAGAAAGAGACTGGGAGAGGTGATTGAGTGGCGCAGGCAAGCYGGGAAGGCTCCCGGCGCGCAAGACTACACATATACCTATAAAAGAAAAGCCCAGGGTATCCAGGTACAGATGTGTCCAGGTTGAAGAGGAACCCCAGGCTGAGTATCATTAGAGGGCAGGAGGCGAAGACCATCTCCGGCTGTTTATGTTTCAGCCTAGGAGCTCCCACCAAAATGGACATATGCCATACTGTTCTTCTAGTCCCGCATGTACTGTATGGGAGTTCATGCAGGAGATTCTGGAGGAAGGAGCAGCACTTAAAGAAACCTCAGGGAGGAACTTACAGCAAATWTTCTTAACAAAAATCTACGTGCTAAGTTCAGAGATGTTAGTGTTAGTGTTGTTAGCGTTGTTAGTGCAATTAGCACTCTTAGCTCTGTTAACCATGTCTGCTCTGAAGAACCTGTCAAATGTGTTACCCCTGCACTTCTAACATGATTAGAACTGTTAGCTCTGCTATTCATGTCTGCACTAATTTTGTGGAAGGCCCTGATACCTTTGAAAATCCTGTTGAGGGTCCAGCTTGACCTGAGATCCCTGTTGAGGGCCTTGGCTGCTCTGACAGCCCAGTCTGCTCAGAAAAATATGGATGCRTTGAGGACTTTGATGATCATACCAGCTCTGAGAATATAATTTTGATTCCAGACAACCTAGAAAACACTGATTTCACCTTCAGAAAGCATTGCGCCATGCCTTGTGCCACCTGAGCTATGCCACTTTGGCACCTAAACCATGCCCTGCACCTCCCAGTTTTGAGGACTGCTAGCCCAGTCTGGCTCAGATGAGGTGCTGCTGATTTCATGAGGCTTAGCTAAAAACATCAGAATATATCACTGCCACACTTGCCCTACTGCTTGGGTTCAAGAACCTCACATCTACTCTGCTACCCCGGGGTCGCGGATCTTAGATCTGCCCTGCCTCCATAATTCAATTCAATTCAATTCAATTTTTCATTTGTATAGTGCTTTTAACAATTGTCATTGTCACAAAGCAGTTTACACAATCATAAGAATTATGGAAGTTTATATACATTGTGAATTTGTATGAATCAAAATTATAAAACAGTGGCAAGAAAAAAATCCCTCAGATGGCCTTAGGAAGAAAGCTTGAGAGGAACCAGACTCAATAGGGAACCCATCCTCATTTGCGTGATAACAGAAAGCAAGGATTGATCTGCAGTCATTCTGTGTGCTAGGAGGCTGGAAGTTCAGTATAACCGGAGATGTGTTAAAGTTGAAATGGAGTTGAAATGAACTAGGCTCTATAATGTGTTTAAATTGGCTGTCACCTGAATACTTACTTCAGAAGTTGAAAGTTTGTTTAACTTTTTGGGTGATACACCATGAGCAGAGCACATCATGTGAATCCAGCTTTCATTAAGGCTTACAAATTATAAAGTCATTATGATCGATCAGTTGACAGTGAACAGCCGCTCCATTCACCATAAAAAGCCACACTGGGGGCTCCGCACTTTTTGTAAATAAAAATTACCTAGCATAAGTGATAATCATGTTCTCTAARGGGGTGGTTAAAAAATAAAGCCAATCTTTCAAAAAACAAATGAGCACAACTGATTATTTTGTATGCACAAATGACAGAGACCAGTTTAAAGTAAGCTGGAAGGTAATGGGAGGGGGTGTGTTATAAAAAAACAAAACAAAAAATAAAAATCAGTGGGCAATTTGTTCCCATACCATTTTCTTTGTCATCAGAGGACACATCATTGTTGTTGATTGACAGTGTTTGCCTTCAGTCTGTGTCAGCTGAGGTGCTGCTGTTCTCATGAGACTTTGCTAAAAGCGTCAGAACATACAGTAGCTCTGCTGTGTCCCAGGCTAAAAATGACTTTTCACAGAGCTTTTAAGAATTTAGGACACGCTGGTACTGAAGTAGGCCAGGTTTCTTTCACAGGACACAAAGTAAAGGAAAAGAAAATGGTGTTAAAATTGTGAACATGAGCTTAAAAAAAAAAAAAAAAAACATGTAGTAAAATTTAATTGGCAAAACAACCAGACAACCATTCATGCCTTATAGTTAAGATGTATCACATGTCAAGGAGTGCTGTTGTGCTGAATATCAGCACGGCTGTAATGCAGTCATAGGGACAAGGAAGCAGTCTGAGTACTGATATCGCAGCTGAGCTAATAACCAGCACAACAGCATGACCTCACGTGTAATGCTGCTTTCATACACAGTTCCCCAAATACCATTTTTATTATCATCAGATTAGGATTTGTTTCTTCATTTAACCAGTTATTTTGCTCCATTAGCACATATCCTTCCACCACTGGTGGAGGAGCTGATGTATAACTGTTAACTGTAATTAAAAGGGGTGAAAAAGGTTTTAAAAATTTGAAAACCTTTTAAAATTGACTTTATATTCCCCCTCATTCTGCTGTATAATATCAGGTAACTTCTGTGTTTTGGGAGGGTTGAATCTTACATAGTGATAAATGGAAAGCTTGTGCTCTATATGGGGTGTACAATCCTTGGTCCACACACCATGTAGTGCCCTTAATTGGGGGTTAGAGAGGGATTTGAAATTCAGCCTTGTGTAAGAAGCTAGTTAGCTTTATAGCTTGTGATAGTTGTGAGCAACATGGCCAGTTAAATTCACAGCGACTTAACATAATGTCATAATGTTATGAGGAGGTTTCTTGTTCAAAGTGCTTTTGTGACTGGTTTTGAATGGTGGTTTTGGCAGGTAGTTGCTTTCACCCCGGTACCGTGGACCGTACAGACCTACTCTCACCACTTTCAACCATATTTGTGGCTAACAGTCAGAAATGCATTTACATTTGAACATTCGGCAGGCGCCCTTATCCAGAGCGACTTACATTTTATCTACACGTAATTTAAAATTATGTTATTATGGGTTAAGGGCAACTTGGTTGTACTGCGGTTTTTAAACCTGGCACGCTTCCGATCAGTAGTCCAATGCCTTAACATCTGAGCTAACCCTGACTCCTAAAATAAGTGTTGTATAATATTCAATAAATTTACAATTCATACTTGACACTGAAATTAATCTATTTTGGCAAACAAGTCTGCAGTAAGTTCAGTAAATGTGGACTTGATTACTGTTATGTGCGACATTGCAGTATTTCGGAAGTCGACAATTGAATCACTTAATTTTGAACACAACTATTTTGACTGTCAGACGTACCTTGTAATGTACAGTCGTTCTGGCCATGAGAGATCCTTGCAGTGTTTATTGAGTGAGGGCAAAACTCAGGCAGCCAATTAGACAAAGATGCCTTAGAAATTGTTTAGGATGTCTACACTTGAATCCATTTATTTGGAACACAGCCATACAGRCCCACAGATATTAGAAAGCCTTAAAATGTTCGGTAAGTCTACACTATTAACGCTCAATTTGGAACAYCGCCAGAATGCCCATCAGAGGTCCTTGCAGTGTTCATTGAGTGAKGGTAAAACTTAATTTAGGACACAGCCAATTAGACAAAGATGCTTTGTAGTTTTTAAAAGTCTTAAGTAACTGTGCTTGAGTGCTTAACTTTGGTGCACAGGCAGTTAGGCATTTAACAATTACATTTAATCTTTTGTTAAGCAATTCTTGATTACTTGGTTTTGCTTACATGAAACCATGTAAAGTAAATGCAGGTAATCGTCAGTAATTCTACATACTTTGAGAAGATTCCTTATAACATTCAATACGTGTACACATTAAATTTTTATTTGGAGCACAACTGGGCAGATGTTCAGAACTGCTTTAAAGAGTTCATTCAACACCTGATGGTAAACCCGRATTTGGAACACAGCCAGTCTGGGATTTACAAATGCATTATAATGAGCCGCAAGTCTTCACTTGATTAACTTTGTTTAAACACAAATGGTTAGACATTCACAAATAATTTTGYTACAAACAAGTTGATTTAGAGCACAGCCGGTCACAGCGTTTGCAGTGCTCACTGAGTTTGGCCACACTTTTAGTAAAAGTTAATTTGGAACTCAGCCAGTCATTACTCACAGATGCCTTGCAATATTCAATAAAGTCACACTTGATTAAGTAAAACTAAGTTTTGGACACAGACCAATGTAATGTAATGGCAAGGTAATTTTCACCAAGTCTGCTACCTGCTTTACTATTGAAAAATTATTTGGAACAGAGACATTCAAGCTCTTAAAGTACCTTGGGACTGCCCATGGGGTCCACACTAAAAATGTCTGTGCTTAAATAACTTATTTCGAGACAAATCTGGCAAAAATATTCAGTTCAGTCCAGAAATAGGTTCCCTTGTGATGGTTTAGTAAAGCTACTGTATGCTTACCCAGCTTTATACATTACTGAGCATCCAGTATCCAAATGGTATTGTTTTGTCATCAACTTCAACCAGCTATTAAATAGTATTTGCTTGATCCACAGTCGTACCACTCTTAGTGGTAGCTTTAATATATTCCTCMCTGCCAATGACAMYATCGTCAATTTACGTCCAATCCCGTTATACTTTCCACCCTCAAAATMTTATCAATTTCACTTTCGACTAGAAGTTCATATCAGCTCCAGTTCTGGGTCCCATTCTTGGAAACCATTTATTCTCTCCCTCTATATTTGGCTCAGCTTGATCAAAACCTGRATAAAATTAAAACTAGATGGAAAAATTGACTTCTTGTGGATCTGACTGAGGAGTATTAGACATAACTGAGAAAGAGTCCTTCCCTTATTATCATGTGCGAGCTTACAGATAGTATGAGCTGCACAGKGTACATTTAAGTAAAGCTAAACTTGCACACATGTATTCTGGGAGAAATGCTGGCAGTAACAGGTGCACCTTTTTCCAGCCAATAGGGTARATGCCTTGTAGTCTTGCCTCAGCTAAATGGCTATGGGGCCGATTTTAAAACCGTCAGTGATGGTCAAGGACTGACACTTAAGCCCTGTCTGCTTATAGCTATATTTGGAGTGGCAGATAAAACTCTGGGTTTAAATCTAAACCAATCCGATATCATTGCGTTTATGCCACTTTTGGCCTTAGGAGAATTTTGTTGCTGTGGAAACTCCTCATTCTGCTGCTGTGTGGCTAGAAGATGTGATTTTTTTTTTCTTAAACTAGAAAAGATCAAGTTTCAAGATCACTGAGGGGATCTGTGAAAAAAAGTTTTCTTTGAAATGGCAACCTTTTTGTTGCATTTTTGTGAGTCTTAGGGAACTGGATTGTGACATCTGATTGAACCTGAGGACAAAATAATTGTATTGTAATTGTAACTATTCAACTATAATTGAATAATTAACAGSATGGTTACTTACTGCTTCCTGGTTTTTAACTGATTGTACTTTAACTTTTGGACATATGGATATGTGTGAACCTACAGTATGTCTTGAAATAGAGTAGGAGTACAGGTATAAAATAGTAACAGCCTATCGGTAAACTCATCAGTTGGAACATAGCCGATTAAGCCCTATGTGGTGTTCTACACTTGATTAAATGAATTTGGAGTACAGTCAGTCAGACATTCAGAGACACCTTGGAGTGTTGAGGAAGTCTGCAGTTATATAACTTAATTTGGGATCCAGTATTTTTTTTTCTCTCTGAGCTTAGGGATTTTAAATGTGACAAGTGATGAATTAATGAAGGAGGAAGGAAAAAATATTTGGTTTTATAAGACATTTTCAGTAATACGGTGATTAAGATATTTTGTTGTAAACGTTATTAATATGGAAAGATGCATAGTTGATTCTTTAAATTGTACATTTTACTGGTCTCTCTTGAAAAAAAAGCCAAGAAACCAGGACAAAAACCAATACAGAAAAAGAACAGGATAAAACCTCCTCACCTCACTAAGAATCTCACATGGTTAGATGTCAGTTAAGAAATCACTTCATGCCTCTACAACAATTCTGCCGCCGCCCCTAATCCTTGGATCATTTCACACCCGGACCATCATGGGAATCTTGGGAAGCAGCCAGTGAGCCGGCGTTCGGTGGGTCTTGTTGAGAGAGGACAGATAAAAACAGCCTGACTGATTTGTACTGAGAAGAAGGGTGTGATAACTCAAGTGGCTACTCTGTACAAGCATGGTGAGCAGAACAGCATCTCAGAATGCATGATGTCAGATTTTCAGTAAACTTAAAAT
>QMIH01001117.1:138533-143967 GCA_003987875.1 Clarias batrachus | reverse complement strand
GAGACTACCGCAGTGCTGTCCACCCGCACTAGGACATGGTAGCCTCTCAACTGCTGGAGGAAGTGTTTCAGGGCCAGAAACAGAGCCATCATTTCGAGGCAATTGATGTGCCACGCGAGAAGATGACCTCTCCAGCTCCCTTGTGCTGGACGGCCATCCAAGACCGCACCCCAGCCCGTGAGGGAAGCGTCTGTCGTTAGCATCTTGCGATGACAAGACGGACCTAGAGTGGGACCCAAAGTCAGAAACCAGGGTCTGAACCACATAGAAAGGGTACGAAGCCCCCGGTGCGTAACCCTTATTATCCTCTGGGGGTTGGCCCCTGATTGAAACCCCCTGGCTCTTAGCCACAGCTGAAACGTGTGCAGAAGGCCCAAAGGTATCACCGTGGACGCAGCCGCCATGAGGCCTAAAGATTTCTGAAAGTGATGAACAGTGACCTTCTGGACTAGCTTGATTTCCTTCAGGGTGTTGAGAATGGATTCGACACGAGCAGGAGACAACTGTGCCCGCATTGTGACCGAATCCCATGTGACACCCAAATATGTTGTCCTCTGAACAGGAAGGAGAACGCTTTTTGTGGCGTTGAGTCTCAATCCTAAAGAATGAAGATGGGCTAGGACAACATCCCGATGTCGAAGCGCTAGCTCCTGAGACTGGGCCAGAATCAGCCAGTCGTCTATGTAATTCAAAATACGGATGCCCTGGAGTCGTAAAGGAGCCAGAGCTGCRYCCAWRCATTTWGTATATGTGCGGGGTGACAGAGCTAGGCCAAATGGAAGGACCCGATACTGGTAAGCTTCGCCCCCAAAGGCGAACCTCAGGAACTTCCTGTGCTGTGCAATATTTCTATATGGAATCGATTTATATGCAATCGAGATCGATTGTCACAAACCAATCCTCTAGTTGAATTTGAGAAACATTAATTTTGACAGTCAACATTTTGAATCTGGATTTCCTGAGATAGCGGTTCAAACCGCGAAGATCGAAGATCGGACGCAACCCCCCCCCACCCCTCTCTTGGGCACCAAAAAGTACCGACTGCAGTAGCCTGACTCTCTGTCTGGAAGGGGAAAATGTTCTATGGCCCCTTTGCCTAGCAGAGTCTTTAACTCCTGGGCCAGATGTGCTCGGTCCGGTTTCACGATAGTGGAGACCACGCCGTTGAAACGCGGAGGACGATGTGCAAACTGAATCCTGTAGCCTGTGCCCACAGTCTTTTGTACCCAAGGAGATATGCCTGGCAGTAGTTTCCACGCTGCCAGCTTCTCCGAAAGTGGCACGAGCTTTGACACTTCGGCTGGATGGGGGGGTGTTGGGTATCCAGAAGTATGGCAGGAAATGCCCGAGCACCCAACTCTTCGTTGGAGACCGGCGCTCCCCGAAACACCAGTGGTGGCGGGGATTGAACGCCAGCCTCCAGGGAGTGCCAGGGAGGAGGCCCTGTTTTGTGATGAAAATCGAGGTGCCCCTCCCTGAGGGGGGGAACACCCCCACGGCCCCAGGCGCACGAATCTCAGGGTTTATTCTTCGAAGAGAGGAAGCTCCTCAGATCTGGTCTTTTTGAGGCAGATTTCTGAAAAGGGCGGCGAGCCCCACCCCAGTCTTTACGAGGGGGTGTGCGGCTGGTCATGCGCTCCTTCTGGACCCCACGCCTGATAGGGGCCAGATGGCTGATGGTCCCGGTTCTTGAGCATGGCGGGGAAGGAACCTCCCAAAAGCCTGTTCATATAGCTTCACCTCCTGAAACCTAGTGGCGACGGCATTAACAGCGTCGCCAAAGAGGCCGGAAGGCGGGACGGGGGCATCAAGGAGGACAGCACGATCCTTATCCTTGATGCCCGAGAGGTTCAGCCACAGTCTGTGGCTCGGCGCAGCTCTGCAAACGCCTTCTCAGGTCCTTCAGTAGATCAGCCTGGTAAGCCTGCAAAACCGCCATGGTGTGCAGTGAAGCGCCAGCCTGTCCTACTGCCTGAAAAGCTTTACCCACCAAAGCAGATGTCAGTCTGCACGGCTTAGAGGGGAGAGTAGGCTTTTTCAGGGAGGATGATGTCCCAGGAGAGAGATAGCCCGCAAGCGTCTCTTCTTTCTGGGGCATCATCATATAACCGCGTGCTTTCGCATCAACGATATTCGAATAAGTCGAAGTCGATGGTACAAAAACACGCGATGAATGTCTGCTCCATGAAAGAGTTCATTCATCATGGAGGTCACCAAAGAAGGGGAGAGAGAGACGTTGGGGCTCCTCCCCCCGGCTACCCGACAGAAACCTGTCGTCTAATCTCGAACGCTTAGGGGAATCTAGCTTCTGCGGCCAGTTGATATGCAATCGCTCGACCGCACGCGTTCCAACCTCTAATAATTCCTCATAAGCTCTGTGAGCACTGGAGGAGCGTTGTGAGGAGGCTACTTCCATGGAAGCGAATATTTTTCCGCTCCTTCACAAGAAGCGCCGGAGCGCGCTTGCGAAGCGGAAGCTGAAACTGATCCGGCGAGAGCGAGAGAGAAATCGGAAATTCCATCTCATGCGCGTCTGCCAGATCAGCACGCGAGCCCCAGGAATGCGCCGCGGCTCGCGGTTTCTCTTTAAAGAAAGCGAGYSVCRCGCGAAGCACCTTAATAGGGAGAAGATCACAGTACTCACATTCTCCCTGAAGCCCGAGGCGAGAGTTTGATTTTCCCCCAAGCACTCGAGACAAAACTCGTGAAGATCGCCCTCCGAAAGAGATCTATCGCACGGAGGCACGCATCTCTTAGGCAACTCCGCCATAACGGTGAGTTAATGCTGTTATTTTTATTTTGCTTTCGTTATGGCTTGCACATGCACACTCAAACATAAAACGGTCCTGAAGACAAAAAGATATGAGGATGTTTCCGGTTCACTCCTATTTATAACATGCAGGTGCACCTTATTCGGTGACGTCATGCCTGGCRCAGGTTATAAGTCGAAGGTATTTGGCGGGTTAGGGTTAGGGTAACCCTAGGCTTCACAACCGGGCAACAAAGAGATGTTCCCATAGCGTTTTGAGTGTAGCTTTGGAAAGGGAACAACATATGGTTATACAACATATTGAATTTTTAGGTAATTTACAAGATCATTTTTAGACTGTGTGTCCTTAGACTGTGTGAATCAAATGTATGCAAGGCTGACCAAGCATAGACCATTAAACATGTATTTTTATTTTTTTCCCCCAGATTTTCTCCCTAATTTAGTTGTGTCCAATTCCTCCCCGTCACTAGGGGGCTCCCACATTAAGGCTACTACTAGGGGGCTACCACTAGGGGGCTCCCACATTAAGGCTACTACTACCACTCAGCCGGGAGGGCCGAAGACTATCACGTGGTTCCTCTGAACCACGTGACGCCAGCCGACTGCATCTTTTCGAACTGCTCGCTCACGCACCGTTGGGGGCGACCTAACACACTCGGAGGACAGCGCTATCCGCTTCCTCCATTGCACGAGCTCACAGACGCCCCTGATTGGCTTTACAGCCAATTTAGAGAATGTGGGAGCACTAAGTACCTCTCATCCCTCCCCTCTGAGAGAGCTCGGCCAATCAGCTCTCTCTAGACCTCCGGCTGCGAGAGGTTATAGCACCACCCGGAATTTGAACTGGCGATCTCCGGATGATAGGGCGAGCGCTTTACTAAACATGGTTTTTAATAAAACTTTTACTTGACATGCCTGGCCAGTTTGTGCTCCCTGAGGACACCTTGTTCCCTTACCCTTAAACAGTAAGGCAACCAAAATGGGAACCAGTACTCACTCACTCATTCACTTACTCACTCATCGCCCATACTGCTTTGTCCAGTATACAGGGTTTCAGGAAGACTGCAGCCTATCCCAGGAGAGGTGAGTTTTATTGTGTTACCAATGTTTTCAGCTCATTGTAATGTTAAAGCAATCATTAACATGGTGGGTTTTTTTTTTTTTTTTTTTTAAAGAATGCATGAAATTCAGTGTTTCTATTTTGATTCTGCATAAAAATATAAAACCACAATTCACTCACTCGCAATAACTCTTCCTCTATACTGCTTTATATTTTATTCAGGGAGCCTGGAGTCTATCCCAGGAGACTTAGGGCACAAGGCAGGGTACACCCTGGATGGGATGACAATTAATCACAGGGCAGGCACATATGTACTGTACACCCTCAGATGCTCATTTACACTTTACAGGCAATGTGGAAATGGCAATTGGCCTAATCTGCATGCCTTTGGACTGTGGGAGGAAACTGGAGTACCCAGAGGAAACCCACCAAGCATGGGGAGAACATGCAAACTCCATTCACACAGATGCAGGAATTGAACCTGGGTGGGAATCGAACCCGGACCCTAGAGGTGCAATGCGACAGTGCTAAACCACCATGTCACCTGGGAACCATCAACTGTGTATACAAATAGTGGTGTTCACTCCCTCCCTCACTCACTCACTCATCGTCTATACCGCTTTATCCTGTATTTAGGGTCGTGGCGCACCCGGAGGAAACTCACCAAGCACAGGGAGAACATTCAAACTCCATGCTCACAGAGACGGGAATAGTGGTGTTCAGTCATATTTAACAGTTAGTACCCCATCTTTTAATTCTTCGAGTTTTTCTATACAATACAAACATAATCTGATTGTAGCAGGTCTTAGTATTAATCAACTACAACATCTGAAGAACAACAACATATAACTTTTAACACATTATTTATTACAAATATATGGGCAATACTAAATCCCTGATTAAATAATTGGTAGATCCACTTTTAGCAGGTGATTAGCAACAGCTGACTGCAACATACGTAAATCATGTGGAAGTAGTAGCAGTAGCGGCAATAGCAGAGGTATTTAGTATGTTTTTTTCTTCTTTTTTTGCATCATTTTTTAAAATAATGACAGTGAAAAGAGTTATGTGCTTTTGTACATTTGAGGTTGTATTTGCCGAATACAGAGACCCGTTACAATTTTTAACATTTCTGTATACTTACATTATCATCATATCTTCCTTTCCCTTTTTTCTTTCCTCTGCTCAAATTTTTTGTTTGGGCAAAACAAACAAAAAAATTTCTGTGCATCTATCTTCTTTTTTAAATTTCTCCTTTCTTCCTTTCATTCTTTCTTCATGTATATCATGTGTCTTTTTTGGTATGTTCTTTATACCACTGTGTTTTCTCCTCTTTTGGTGTGTGTGTGTGTGTGTGTGTGTGTCCGGACATTGTTAATGAGCTGTTATGTAGGATGTGTGGTTTTGATTAATTGTACATTCAGAGTGAAATGTGTGTGTGTGTGTGTGTGTGTGTGTAAGAGTGAGAGAGAGAGAGAGAGAGAGAGAGAGAGAGGGAGAGAGAGAGAAGGAACCCCCTGCAGTCTGATCTTGCTCATCTGTAAAGTGTGAGGGAGGATATGAGGTGTATGTGATCTACGACATCACTTCCTCTCCCAGAAAAG
>QMIH01001117.1:126033-136033 GCA_003987875.1 Clarias batrachus | reverse complement strand
CACACATCGAAACAGTCTGTGGAAATTGGAGATGGAAGAATCACGTCTATCGATCTGAAAGTAAAGAGTATTTCCACTACAGGAACCTTCAAAACTCCTCATCAACTGAAAGTGAATTCAAGATCTTTTTCACAAACCCTAGAAGAGTCAACAGAACTAAAACAGGAACCATTTTCTGAAGGCTTATCAGCAGCATTTTACTAGGGGAAAAAAAAAAAAAAAACCTTTTAGGAGGCCAGAAACCTTTTCAGGTTCTCAGGAAGTTCTTCACCCTGAGCTCAATAGCTTTAATTCAGAAACTCACAAACTCGCTGTAGTAAAACAGGGACCTGTCTTTTAAAAGTAAAAGATTTTCCAGAAACCTACGGATGAACAAAGGCTAAGTTCCTGGAGTATCCTATAGTATGTGATATGTCTTAGTTTTGTTCCAAAGCTGGTACTTTTCAGGAAGTTCAGGAACTAGTAAAAAAGTGTAAACCATTGTGTAGTTCATGTTGCAGAACAAGGTAGTTATTTAAAAAGTTCCCAGAATCCTTTGAGCAAATTATCATTAAGAGATTAGAAAGCATTCCAAATTGGACTGTCTATTTTCCTGTGAATCTATCAATATTTAACTTTAATGTCATAGAGTACACTCAGCAGCCATAACATTACAATGCACAACACTAGGCCCAGTATTGTATGGGTGCCACCTGGTTAGCTCTGGTGCCTTGGTTCATGACTCCACAAGACCTCTGGAGGTGTCTTTAACCAAGACATTCGTGATGTATCCTTTGAATGCTGTTGGCTATGGCGTCCATGTATTGGACTTATTCGTCCAGTGCTTCCCATGGGTGCTGGATTAGGATTGGGATCTGGAGAATATCAAGGCTGGGGTTTGTGCTAGTTGTGCAGCCGGCTCATTTTGTGTTTTTATGCTTGTCTATCATTGACTTTTTTTCAGCAAGTTGTGCTCCATTAGCTTTTCTGTGGGCTCAGATCAGATTGACTGGCCTTTAATCCCTGAGGGCATGGGTGAGCCGGGGCTCGACCCCATGACTCTGTTACCAATTTACTGGTACAGTATATAATTGATAAGCAATGTTAATATGCAGATGCTGTGTTAMTATTATGGTTGATAGGTGTGTTCTGTCTGAGACATTCTCTCTTTCTCGTCATTCACTATTGGCAGGCTTACAGCTTGAAAGCACATTGTTTATTGTTGTTAGTGTTTTGACTTTAAATGTCTAAACATCATGTGGTTATCCTGCGTCTGATTTATTATCAATAATGAAGTATTTAGTCATTGGAATGGTGTACCCCCTAATGGGGCTTCACTTTAGAAGGAAAAGCATTGACTCCGTCCCCTCCATTACAATTAACACAGCAGTCCATTTGTGGAYGCATTTTCCACTCAGCTGGTCACAACAAAAGCTGTCAGAATGACTGATGATCAACATTAGATGTTTTGTTGTCTCTGTCTCTGTCTCTGCTCAAGGTTAGCTGCTTCTCTTTATACACTTCTCTAATGAACACTACTTACTGTAGCAATGCTTGATTATTAGATTTTCTCTGAAATAGTAATATGGCTTTGTCTCAATAAGACACGAACTAATACATTAAAATAGGATTGTTTACTGAGACAAATATGTAAAAAAAAATGTCTTTGGGCATGTCTAATAATTTCTGGTGTCCAAATTACACGCTATATTAAAGTTCCATAATAATAAGAATATTTGTAAAAATGCTCACTGTTGCAGAATTCACAAAGAGAGAGAGAGAGAGAGAGAGAGAGAGAGAGAGAGAGAATAAGATTGTGAAGGTGAAAAGTGAATGAGAAAGAGCAATGATATGCACAAAAAGATATAAATGCCCCCCACAGACAGGATATTTCTATCAGACTGATAAAACTTTGATACTGGGTCCAACTGAGATAAAACAACTGGCTGGAGAGTTTTATATGAAACTTGTTGCTAAAAGCTCTGAAAGTTAGAGCATGACAGAACCTTTGTAAAAATCTTTCACAACTTGGACCTGTGCTGAGTCAAAGACTGGATTCCGCTATTAGATTTGATGGACTCGCAAGAGCAGTCAAACAGCCATCTGGGAGCCGCTTTCCCAGGATAGATGGATTACCAGCACCGTTAATGTTTTGGACAAATTTGGGAAGAGAATTTAATGATGTTTTTTTTACAGATACTTTTAAGAATGCTTTATTATCCAACTGTTGTTCTTTCTGTACAGTCTGTCCCTTTTACCCAAGAAGGGGGTCTACTGAAGGATTTCAGAACTGGACAAAAAAAAATGTTACATTAAATAAAATGAGATATTGTTGAATTGAGACAAATATGCCCTGTATGTTAAACATGTTCCTTAATTCATCTTTATATTAAATACTTTTTCCAGGTCGTGGAACTATAAAATGAATCAAGTTTATTACAAAAATATCCATTGTGGTTCGTGGAAGCAGATGGAATTGAGAGGAACAGCTGAAAGCTAGCCAAAAGTGTCCACAGAAAAGAGTAGGATTGGTCAGGATGGTTTGTGGAAAGAGATATTGGTCAGATTTTACGTGAAAATCATTGGTTGAACTTGTATGTGTGAACAGAGCAGTTTGGTCAAGAGTGTCTGCAGGAGTGGGCAGGATTTGGTCAAGTTTGTTGAATGAGACACATTTAAGTATTGCTTTCACAGAGGTCAATGCTATTTATTTGACTCCGGACAAAGGTAGGACAGGTCTCTAGTGTATGAAGGGGCAGGCGGAATTGGTTAAGTGTCTCTGGAAACCAAGGCAGGATTGGTCTATAGTGTCTGGAGGGACAAACAGGATTGATCGAGAGTCTCTGGAAAAGAAGTCAGTATTGGTCCAAAGTGCTGTGGAGGAGCTTGTGGGATTGGTCAAGTGTCTCTGGAAAAAAAAAACGCAGGACTGGTCCATAGTGTCTGGAGAAGCAGGCGGGATTGTTCATGAGTCCTTGGAGCCTGGTCCAGCAGGAGTGGATGGAGGGAAGGAAAGACAAGATTGGTCAAGAATCTCTGGGGAAGGAGGCAAGATTGGTCAAAAGTTGTAGAAGTACTTGAGTAGAATTTGTCAGGTGATTATTAAATTATGGAACACCTAGCTGCCTCTACTAGGACAAAAGTGTGAACCTACAGCTTATATACCACCAGACAGATTAAAGGATTGGTTAAATAAAAGCAGTAGACAATGGTGGATTCATACGGTACATTTCCCCATGAATAGCTAATAATTCAGAGAGCAGATGACTTTTTTTTTTTTTTTTTTAAATTATTATTATTAGACTGATCACTCAGTGCTCGAGACATGGAAGATGTTTTTCAGAGACCTGTTGAAACCTCTGCAGAGTGGCTAATCAAATAACGATTGCTTCCTGATCCACTGATACAAACAAGAATGTTTTGAAGAAAGGTGGTATTTGCCTGAAGGTTTAAACTGACAGGTTCCTTCCTGTATATTTTTTGTCCCGATTTTGTCATTTTACCGAGACAGAAGACAACCACATTGCACTTTTCAGTGGTGTTCAGGCTCACACTGAGCATCCAGCAAATCACTGTCAATCATCAAATCCGCAACCTCGTTAGCAGTGCAGCATGAAATTGTGGGTATGTTTCGGGTGTTCTGGGACTCGGAGCTGTTAGCCTCCTGCAGTCTGCAGCAGGAGAAAGAGAGAAACCCGCCTTGCCATCTGTGTCTCGCCATTCGAAAACGCACAGGGGAGGAAAACAAAAGACACAATTCTCAGAAGCCGGCACAGGTTATGTTTTCTGCACCACTTAGAGAGTGTGTACTTTATGTCCCTTCCAGGTTAAAATGCTCTTTTCAGCCCAAAGTGCTTATTGTACAAAGACTCCCTTCACACATGGACAGAGTAATGCACCGTCGACTTTTGGCTTCTGATAACCTTTATACAGGTTATACAGTTTCAGACTGAAGTGTGAAACTTTTTTTTTCCATTTGAACATACTGAATGTATCTTCCAACTGGCAGTTTATGGCATCATAATGGACATTACAGTAGCTGACTAGTCAAGATTGTTCGCAGTAGCCCTTTCTGTCATGCAAGGTTCAATTATTCTTTTTACTTTCTTTTCATTATTTTTTGCATTTTTTCCAATGTATCATCCATACATTACTTTTGCTATATGACCCCTCTGAGATCATGAACTTTGACCTCTGTTCCCAGACATCGACAAGCTGTAGTGTCATTTTCAGTATCTGTGTGAAAACTGCTTGTTTCATCCCTGCTGTCAGCTCTGTGCCATCTCTCATGTCTCTACATTTCAATCACGGGAGAGGTGGAAATGTCGCTCAGTGTGGATCACACTGTTTTACCACATGTTCATGCTGACGTTCATAAAATATTGACACCCATCCACTGTGACCTTTCAGGCTGGAACCGGAGACTGAAAAATGGTGAAAGTTCCTGCTGCTCACTACAGGGCTGGGGAGAATAAGATGCATCCATCCTATATAAAAAAAAAAAAGAAAAAAAAAAAAGCTTTCAGCCAATCAGAACCCGTATTACTGAAGCGACATGACTGAAGGAATGTAATTAGAGTCAGACTGCAGCAGCGCTGTGCTGTAACTCGCCGCACGCTTCAATTCTGGCGGAAAGTTTCGAGTGGTTTTTATGTTAAACTTGATTCCAGGGGACGTTTTTATCTGCAGAATCGATTTCTGCCTCATTAACAGGATTTCTTTCTGACACAGGGCCCGAATCTTGCCATATTTCGGTTTTAAAAAAAAAAGTAGAGAAAAAGAAGAAAAAGAAAGAAAGAGAGCAATGCCAGAAGATCTGTGACAGGGGAACTGAACTCCATACACAAGATTTGTGTCAAAAGTCAGTCTGTTCAAGTGCAATTAAAATAATTTAAGATGGCTTATTTTTAGTCTAAAGGTATTATATAGAACGAATAATATGCCAGTTGAAGTCTATTATTAATAATTAATTAATAATTGTACATGTTTAATATCCTGACATTAAAATTTTCTGTTTAATTTTTTTAAACATAACCATATAAAAAAAAGTATGTCTACATATAAAACTACAACAAAAACAGACTCCCTTTCTTTTATGCAAATACTTAAAGTAAGACTGTGAGACCCCTTTTTTAAATACTTTATTTATGAATATAACATTTAGCTTCTTTTCCCTCCATTTATCTTAAAATAGAAAACAATTTTAGCATAACTGTCTAATGCCATCAAGCAGCTCAAATAAATTATATGAACCAAAATGACATCTTGTGTTATTTCCTGCCACAATTTGTCTCTGCTTTAAAAAGACGAGTCTAAGATGGTCTGACGTGATGCTCGGTTGAATAGCATATAAAAGAGTAAAAGTTAAATTTATGATGTATTAGAGAAGCAGTAGCCAGAGTTGCGGTGACCTGGACCCATGTTACAGGACAGAGAAAAATTCAATGCGATAGTGGCGTTAACGTAGTGTTCCGTACTCCACTTCATTTCTCACGTAAAGATGGAATATCTCCGTGGCAACATGGTTGAACGGGAGACTCCATTACAGCACTGAGACACCGGCCTAAATTTGATCTGCGAAATTACAATCCTTGCAACTAGATCATCTAAAAGTCATTTTGGATGGAGGGAGGACCTGCAAATGAGTGCAAGAGAGAGATAGATACATCACTCGCTCAATTCCCTCCGCTATAGGTCACTAAGTGAGATTGCATCAAATGGAGAAAGAGAGAGAGAGAGAG
The DNA here is from genome assembly GCA_003987875.1 of Clarias batrachus. NCBI lineage: Eukaryota > Metazoa > Chordata > Actinopteri > Siluriformes > Clariidae > Clarias > Clarias batrachus. The sequence goes on along the minus strand of QMIH01001117.1, from coordinate 130,313 downwards.
AGAGAAAAGGAGAGAAAATTAGAGAAGTGAGTGACGAAGGCACGTTTTAGACCAGCCTTTTGAACAGCCGGAGATTTATCATCTCGCTTTCTGCAGCACTGGACAACGAGACTAATGATGAACGGCACTGCGGTCGCCGTGACGACCCTTCCAACCTAACAGAGAGACTGAAGGATTGAGTAAGAGAGGATGTTAGGAAAATAAATGGGTATTAAAAAAAAGGATGTTGGAGACACAAAGGATTTGAAAGAAACTGTAAAAAGATGTCTTGATTTTGTTAATGGATCAAGAGCAGGATGGAGCGTATAATCAATCTTTTCTTCTTGATAATAATATAATATATAATATAATGACTGCCAAAAACTTCCCTGGGTTATTTAGCTGAATGCTAGCTAACCTGCCAGTGTCCACTACTATATCTATCTATCTACCTACAGTATACACTACTCACAATAAGTTAGGGATATTGTTATTTACATGAGTGATTTTCCTATTTGTTCTGAATTTTAATGAAATAAGTAAACATTCCCTTTGATATTACTAATAATGTATGAGAAGAAACACCATTTTCATCAGTTTAATATTTATTACCCCAAAAATTTAGACAATATCAAGGACAGGCCCAAATAACAAATACTGACAATGTCAGTAGCGGGTGTTTCCACCATTTGCTGCAAAGACAGCGTGACAGCGACGTCTCAGGCTCCTCACTAGCCTCATGATGTTGTTCTGAGGCAATGCGTTCCACTCTTCCACAAGTGCTACACGCAGTTCTGTCAGGTCACGTGGGGGAAGGGTACGATCATCCAGTCTCAGCTTCAACTGGTCCCAGACGTGCTCTATGGGGTTCAGGTCCGGGGGACATTGATGGCCATACCATATGAGGCACTCCAACTTCCTGAAGTTGAGCAGTGACAATTCTGCCACAGTGTGGTGGAGCATTATCATCCATGCACAGAAAGTTGGGGGTGTGCTGGCAGAATTGGGAGATGATGATGGGTTCTTTGATGTCTCTGAGGTAAGAACATGCAGTGACTGAGCCATCTACAATAACCAAATCTGTTTTGCGCTGACTGGTGATGCCTGACTGACTGTTGCTCCTCCTCCACCAAAGCAAACCCTGAGGACCATGTTGACCTCAGCGTATTGCTCACCTTGCCTTCTCCAGCAACTCCAACACTCATCAGTGAACAGGACGGTAGACCACTGCTGCATTGTCCAGGACACATGATCTTGTGCTCACTTCAAAACGTTCACAGTGGTGTCTTGTTGTCAGTGGAGTCACCTGCAACGGTCATCTGGCATTCAAGTCAAACCGGTGGAGTCGGTTGCGAATGGTTTGTCTGGAAACCCTAGTACCCCTCACATCTCGGAAACAGGCCTGCAGCTGTGTGACAGTTGCATAACGATGTCTGAGTGCATAGGTCCTTAGGTACTGGTCATCGTCACTCATGGGACTCCACTCCTGGGTCCATCATGAACGCTGCCAGTTGTTCTGTGTCTTGCTGCAAGTCTGCTGATGACACTTTGAGACACTTCAAGTTCAAGAGCAACATCTGACTGCCTGCCACCGACCCGAAGGCGAGCCATGGCCAGGTGGCGCTGCTCGTTCGTTAAGTGACGTCGTGTGTTTGAATGATGAACTTGGAATGACTTACTGACAATCGCAGCTTTTTATACCCACAGAATGTTGAAATTGATGCTACATTGGAAAGGGTTATAATACAAGGCACACCTGTACACAATGAGACCATTACATGGGAAACACGAAATGAAGTGTGTCTATCACCCCAATACAATTGCCTCCCGATCCCAAAAATGTCTGAAGTGAAACAAACACCATATGTATGACATCCACTGAGTCTCTCACAATATCCCTAACCTATTATGAGTAGTGTACTGTATATACAATCTGACTACCACACTTCCTATACCAGTTAGATTTTACCTGTAACATGGTATATCCAGTTGTACCACTTGTGGCTATACAGTGGATATAGTACATATGTCCAGAGGTGGAAAATAAGGAATGACATTTACTCGCATTACTGTAATTGAGTAGTTTTTTTGTGTACTTTTACTTTTTAAAGTAGCTTTTAAAATCTGTAAATTTTACTTTTACTTAAGCATGTTTTGTTTGAAGTTTTGTAATTCACCACATTTTAAATCATATGCGCTACTGAGTAAAACAAATGAATGAAAATGCAAAAAAATATTATGCTTTGTTAAACGCTTCGTTAAAACGCTTCGTTGCGCGTGCGTGTGTGTATCGTGTCCTGATCGCGCACCGCTCCAGACTCCACTCCAGGTTTTCTGACCGTTTCCCCACATCGGCATCTACCTGACCTTCCACACGGTCGCTTCCGCCCTGAGACGTCATCAACCAGCGCCACCAGATATAAACCGGAGAGAGATGCAGGAAAGAGGAGAGAGATAAGCATTGTGGTGTGAAGTGAAGAGAAAGAATCAGGTTCGTGATTGGCTGATGCTGATGATCAGTGCAAATCATTTGGAGCTGAAGCTCAATAATAAACCTGACCTTTTTCTCTTGCGAGTTCTGATTCTGTCAGCTTGATGTGCAGTTATTTGTTTGTGCGTACAATGTGTAGCTGTGTCATCATGCGTTACTTGTCTTTTTCCACCCCAGTAAAAATCCTTAAGGAGAAAATAAAACAATTCTCACATCCTTTTGTTGCATTCTGCAAATCGCCTACCTGACTGAACCTTGATTAATCCTGACGTTTGCTTTGAAGCTGTCAGTTATTGTTTGCGTCCATGACGTGTATTTTTCCTTTGTAACGCGCATCAAGGGAAAATAGATTTGGACTTTTACCAGCGCTCTTCATCTCCGCTCAATTAAATATGCCGCTGATGTTATTGAATGCTGCATGGTTGTTTAACAAAGCATAATGTTAAATGAGTTAGCAAGTTTTCAACAACAAAACTGCTGATTCTTTCCCCAAAAAGTGTCCCAAGTGATGGAAAAAGAATACCCACAATGCTTGGTGTTGATGTTCATCTTCAATGCTCTCGATTACGATTGATTAATTTCTAATGTTTAAGTGGGTGATAGGAAAAGGTTTCTGTAACTGCAGCCCCTACTTATTAGCCATTTTTGGTTTTCTTGTCATAAAAACCTAGTACTGTATATGTCAACTTATATACAGTATATAAAAAAAGATAAAAATTAATTTAATGTTTGAATTGTTCTATTAAAATGGTGCTAATTGTAATGCTTCATCTGTTGTCATAATCGCATACAGTAGGTAGCTACAGTTAGCTAAATGAAATGTTGTACCTAAGTGGGCAGATCGACCCTGAATTTTTTTTAAAAAAACAAACAAAAAAAGCTCTTTTATAGCTCTTTAATTATAGTTTTTCAACATCATATTATTCATAAAAGAACAACATGTTGTATTTTGTATCTGTCTGTAGGTACCTTTTATATTTGCTTGTATTTCCCTTTATGAAGTGTATGTTGAATGATTTTTTTTTTCAAATCATTCAATGATCTTAAATCAGATGAAACAAAACTAATCCAATTTAGATTTCACATAAAAAGACATATACCTGAAGAAATTATTATTCTAAAATGCCAAATTGTTAAGATACTGCAACATGAATTTGACATGGTTATAGATTTTTACAGAATGTTTGCTTTTTAAGATTTGACCAAAAACTTCAAAATCTCTCATGCAAAGCACTGAGCTAGCCCTGGAATTATAAATGGTACATGTGTTAACAATAATTAGTGGTGACATAACTTAACATAAGGCGTGAGTCTAATTTTGAGCATTTAAACATAACGGATGTTGATAGTAATTTGGAGAAAAATCCTTAATTTTGCATTGAACGGAAGTAGCTTCTTTGGCTCACACATTTTAAGGATTATATGTATCAATACTGTTGTTTGGCTAATTCCGAAGTTGAGATTCATATGAATCATATATTCATATAAGTCACAATGAGCTATTACCTATTGTAATGTACAGACCAAAAGTTTGGACACAGCTTCTCATTCAAAGAGGTTGAATTTGTATTATGGCAAGAAAAAGGCATCTAAATAAAGAAAAACGAGCGGCCATCATTACTTTAAGAAATGAAGGTCAGTCAGTCCGAAAAATTGGGAAAATTTTGAAAGTGTCCCCAAGTGCAGTCACAAAAACCATCAAGCGCTACAAAGAAACTGGCTGACATGCGGACCGCCCCAGGAAAGGAAAACCAAGAGTCACCTCTGCTGCAGAGGAGAAGTTCATCCGAGTCACCAGCCTCAGAAATCG
>QMIH01001117.1:105382-116731 GCA_003987875.1 Clarias batrachus | reverse complement strand
ACTCTGCTCTTATATATATATATATATATATAAGAGCAGAGTTTTTTATTGTTTATTATTATTATTATTATTAGTAGTAGTAGTAGTATTAATATTATTACTATTTCAGTGGAAAGTCATACATTCAAATTCTCCAAACAATCTCAGCAATACTTTCATTAATGCCATGCTCAAGTTCGAAATAATAAATGATGAATGATTTTTTTTTTTAAATCCATGCAGGATTCTTTACAAAATTTCATTTAAGTTAGTGTTTGATTTTACTTTAATGTAATAGCCATTCTCTGGATGCCATTTTCTCACTCCTTGTTTGCTTTTAAGGTAAAGGGAGACATATTAATTTTAAAGACTAATCTGAAAGTAATTTTCTTTGTGTTTTAAAATAACTAACTTTGCCTTTGTGATTTATAATCATATTTATTACTTGAATGTGTGCTAAAATAGAGCATGCCCTTAATATAACAATATATTTGTAAATGATAGTCTGTGTGTCTATACAAGGCTAAAGAACAAACACGCATTTGAAATTATGTGTGTTGTATCAAAGCTAAAGGTGGGTGGGTGGGTGAGAGCTCTATTTCTATATATATATAAAATTATTTAAATTATTTTTATTTATTTATTTATTTTATGACTGGCCTCTTTCTATATACTAAGGATGGACTAGATGTTGCCTGAAGGAAAGGCGCCCTGCTGTGTTGCACAAAATATGTAGATTATACTTACAAATGTCATGGTGCAGGTAATTGAAGCTGTGGGTTGCTGTTCAGACGGTTTGAGATTCGAACCCTGCCACTAAGAATGGCATTGCATACAGTGGCTGGGTTGTATGGGATATAGAGTTAAGATTCTTGTCACTGTTCTTGGGCCATATATTCCATACAACCCAGCCACTGTATGCAGTTACCATCCTAGGCATGGTTAGAAAATCTGAGGGTTGTGGCAGAAAGAGCATCTGGTGTAAAAGTACTTGTTGATCAATTGATCTGTAATGGTGACCCCTAGGTAAAAAAAAGTTCCTTATATCATCTTGTTTTTCCAAACCTTTCCTCATGTGTCTTATTGTTCAGTATTTCCTGCTTTATTAATACTTATGATTTCATAAGCCTGCTTCAGATTTAGTGACACAGCATGTAAAGTACACTTAACCTCCGACTTTTAAATTTGCTTCTTTATACCCTTTCATTTTTCTGTTCTTTAAACAATAGCAATACAATGTGCAAAATTGTTTTGCGAATCAGCCTTCTAAGTGCACTCCAACTCTTTTCCTGTTATTCAATTTTCCTTTCTTATGCTTCTTCAAATAGCTATTGCACAAATACGAATGCTATTCCAGGAACCCAGGAGCCGGTGAATCTGTGAATATTTATCTACCTTTTTGATCTAGTAACTGCTGCGTTTACTATTTTCACATTCTAGGTTTTAATCAACTGTTGAAAAGAACTGGTTCATCAGAGTTCAGTCAGTGATCAGCATCTGCTACTAGACTAATTCCAAGTCAGGATTCTGATAAGCTTTAGCCCTTAATCATGAAAGAAGAAATTAGAGCAGTTGCCCCTTGCACACTTCATCGGCTCTGTCTGCTTCAAAGATCTGCAGGCCAGAACCAACAAGTGCAGTCTGAGCCCAGCTGAGAATTAGCTATCAGTTGCACCAAATTACACCAGGTTAGTGATTATTTTTTTATCAGCCAGTGTGTCACACTCTTTCTTTTGTTAGTGCAAAATGTTGTCTAACTGAGATATAGAGATAGAGATAGAGGTAATTATATTTACTGTACACCTTTTAAAGTTGACTTGAATGTTTATTTATGGTTCCTTGAAATCATAAAAAAAATGTGTATTGTATAAGGAAGCTGGGAACAAGAAACTAATCGTCAATAGTAGACCATGCCCAAACATAGAAAGAGAAAATGAAAGAACAGCTAAATGTAGAGCAATATCATTTACAGTTACATTTAGGTACTTGGCAAAGGGCCTTATCTAGAGCAACTTACAAATGTCATTGGACAGATCCTTACACTAGTTTCTAGGTTACTAACTATAAGTACCATCAGTCTTTTTTTTTTTTGGGGGGGTATGCGGTGGGGGATATTAACCCAAATGTTTAAGGTTACATTTTTTAAGGTTTGAACCTTTAGTCATCACTTAAAGATTGTCAGTGACTCAGATGTACTGCTACCACTTACAAGCTTTGGGACACTGGCAGAATATGACCTCTCTAAGCGAACACTTCCTATTTACCTGATTTTATCTGTTGTTCTTGTTGTTATAGTTAGCCTTTTAGCCTCACAGCAGTCTGCATCATTGTGACTAACTGGTGACCTCATGCTCTAAATTTTTCCCTGACTCACCTTTCTTCCTCTCTTACTCTTGTTCCGTCTCTCTGGCTCTTGAAAGAACAGAAGAAGGTTCACCTATTGATCTGCACTTGTATTTGAATTACAGTCATTAATCAGGGTGAAAGCAGCGAACGTTAATCGAAGCAAGAAGTCCAAGATGTACAATATTGTATCGAGATCAAGGGCAACACGACTTTTCATGAAAAGATTGTACGTAAGAAATTCTTCGAATGTGGTTCAGATCAGAGCCAAAATGACAGATGAGCTACGCTAAAAGAAATGGCTGTTTTTTAATTAAAAATAAGTTTTTATAAATTTTATAATTGCAATTTGTGGTACAATTATAAAAGATTATATACTTGTCTTGAGATTGCCGAGTACTAATTTATGGTTACTTTCTTACACATGTCAGATGAATAAAGGAAAGAGGTGGACTGCTTTAACTGGTGAATTTACTATTTAGAATTTAGAAACCATCTTTATTAAAAATTAACTTTTTTTTTTTTCGACTCATCTGTCTGGAACTCCAAATTTAAATGCTTGTACATTTATACTGTCACATGGTTTTTAGATTGTGTTGGTGTTGTTGCTGTTTAGACCAAACCACACACACCTTGTGTTTTTGTCTTCTGTGACTTGAAGAACTGTGACCAGAGCAGACAGTGCAAACAAACAAATGACCAAGTGGGTACCCATAGTCCTTGGGGAGGATTGTGGGTTTTTGCATCTACCAAAATAAGTGGCACTAAAGGACCTGAGATCTCTAGATTCAGACATTGTTTTGTGCCTGTGTAATGTGCATGGGCATAATTTATGCCCTAGATCTTAGCTGCCCTGCCAGCCTTCAATATACCCTTGAGGTGTTCATAAAACTCTTCCTGATGCTGGATGAACAGAGACTTTCAGACTAAGTCTGAACTAAAACTAAAGTTTAAAGAGTCGTTCTGGCAACTACTTGAAATGCATTGGAACATTTGCATACCACTGAGGACATTTCAGAACGTTTCTGGTAAGGATCTAAGGATTTCAACCAGAGTATGTCGAAGAGGAAGGTTAGAATTTATTATATTAATTTATTTATTTTTGCAGGTTTGCAGACAAAAATGAGACTGGTATATTATTGGACTTGGAATGTATTATTATTATTATTATTATTGAAGTTCCTGATCTTGCTAGATCACTGTGAATTTTAACTGTTACACATGACACCATAGAGCTGCATCTACACTGTAAATTTAACATTTTACTTTAAATTTGTAGATAACAGTTTTATTCTTTATTTTAATGGTCAGTTTTAACCATTAAAGCTGACTCATTATGATATATTTTAAAACATTTTCAAATGTAAAATACGGCACTGAGTATTTTATGTTTATTATTTTTTGAAAGATGTACATTCATATTGCATGTATGCCTAGTTAATCCACAGTTTAATTTCAATATTTAATAACTAGTCACAATCATTCCATTGCCTTCTATCTTGTCATAGTCGAGTTGTAACCAAATCAGAGACTAMATTACCAGAGAGTTTTTGTTTTAAAATAAGGTGCAAATATGAGGAATGGCATCTCACCCATGGCAGTACTGTCTTGGACTTATCTCCGGAGGCTATCATAATTAACTTGAATATTGCTTGAATTGAATAAGCAGTATGAACAGTTTGATAGCAAAATGAGGTATCTCTCAATTTGCCACTTTTGAATTTTAATTTTGAATCACAAAGACATGAAGCTATGTTGTGCCCATGTAAATTTGCAATTCAACATCTGTTGACTTTTAATAAATCATATAGCAAACTTATGCTTTGATTGCGTTTTTGTAGTGAGCCTGCAGCAACTTGAAACAAAGAAAAAATGTGAAAAATATTTGTGCACACTAAAAGTAAAACTGCAAAGTTTGTTGAAGATTATGAGAAACAGTAAAAAAATAAAATAAAATAAAATAAACTTTAATAAAAAAATGTTGATTAGAAAGTGTGGCATATTTTACTGAAGATAAAATGCATAACAATAAGATGACCTATTGTAGATTAATAGCATTAGTATATCATTGTAGTCCATCTAGGAAATAACATTGGATTAGTAAATATAAATAGTATAATACTAATAATAAAAAAATAAGAAAGTAACCTGTGAACAAAACTTTATTATTACTTTGGAACAATCTCATTAAATCATGGTAAAATAACCTTGACTTTGCAGCAAAACAAACTGGTTTAATATATTCAATTCAGTTTTATTCCATTAAAATGATTCAACTGTTCAATTCAAATAAAGAATTAATTTATGAAAATAATATAAGATAGCAATGTTTGAATTTAAAGAAGATTCACCAGTGATTGTAAAATTTCAGTTTTAATGAAGAACTAGAGGTTACCCGCAGCACCTCCCGCATGCAGATCCTGATGCCTGCAAACTACATGGAGTGTGTGGTCAACTCGCTGCTACTCCTCATTGTGCTCCAAAGTTTTGGCAGGCCCTTACTCCTGCCTGTTGTAAGCTTTGTCGCTGTAGATGCGTCGTTGTCCAATCCCGGGTTTCAGTCGCTTATTTAGTGTGCCATCACTGTTGATGCTCTGCAGTCTGATTCATGGTTTCAGTAACGGTGAGCTTGGCCTAATATACCCGTTTTGAATACCTAGTGGATAGACTACATGTACCGTTTAGGCCATAGTCGACGCTGCCTTCTATTAAGGTTGGTGCTGACCACCTGTGACATGCTTACAATATGACATAAAAGTTGATGATGACGCTGCCTAATGTTACCGATCCCAAACAACAGCCTGCCGTATCCATTTTTTTTTTGCCTGAAATGAATATGTGCAAATATCAATGATTAAAGTTTATTACCCAGTGGATAGACCGCATGTACCCGTTTTCACCATAGACGCTGCTGCTGCCTACTGTTACAGTAAAGTGATGAACACCTGTGATGCAGTCTACTGTCTACGGCTACAATCACCAATGACCATCCATCCATTCAAATATATAAACCTCCCATCAAAAAATTCAGTTACATAAAATACATCTATTTTTTTATTATTTGTATAGTGCTTTTGGTTTATTTGTCTAGTCATTTAGTATGCATGGTCATTGTTGCCAAGCAGTTTTACAGAATAAAAGAAATAATAACACTCATCATCATCACTCATCATCATCTGTACAGCTTAATCCTGTATTCAGGGTCACGGGGGCCTGGAGTCTATCCCAGGAGACTTAGGGCACATGGCAGGGTACACCCTGGACAGGGTGCCAATCCATCGCAGGGCACAGACACACACACATACATACACTCACTAATTCACACACTACGGACAATTTGGGAACGCCAATTAGCCTAACCTACATGTCTTTGGACTGTGGGAGGAAACCGGAGTACCAGGAGGAAACCCACCAAGCACGGGGAGAAGATGCAAACTCCATGCAATCGAGCCTGGCCGGGGATCGAACCCGGACCCTGGCGGTGCAAGGCAACAGTGCTAACCACTACACCACCATGCTGCCTAGAAATAATAACAATAAATTATAATTATTATTTTGTCCCTGATGATCAAGATGAAGGTGACAGTGGCAAGGAAAAACTCCCTTAAATTTAGGTGATGTTGACAATGACATAGAGTCAACACTGGCCCACAATATGGCCTTCTTGCACGTCCAGAAAGTCCACCTGCAGCCAAATGTCATTGAACACAATGATGACTTATCATGTTTACTCCTGGAATACCACCAGTAGTAGTCGCAGCAATTTCTGTAATGACAACAATTTCTCAAATGATGCCATCAAATTAGTCTGTCTTGTCTTGGCATTGTCCCTCTTGACCTTTAAGACCTAGTGTGATCAGCAGAGGATCCAGTTGCTATGAATATGTTCCATAGCCTGGACTGTATTTAATAGCACCTCCAACCTGTCTGTCAATGTCTGCTTGCATTGCACCAAGTTAAAGCACTCTGATCGCCCCTTCTCTGGTAATATTGCCCTAACGAGCGATGCGAGCGTGAAGATGAAATGCACAAACAATGTTTTAGTTACTTTTGATACCAAGAGAATTGTATATAAATCACAAGGCAAATTTCATGCATAGTACTGTACATGTGAGGACATTTTATTTGGGTTATCATGTGTTCTTAATGTAACAAGGAAAACAAAACTAATAATTTCTGGTTTTCATGAAAATATACATATATTGCAAGGTTTGTTATGTCAAGGATTATATATTTTAATTGCATCCAGCAAAGTGACTATATTAATGTGATATTATTTGTAGAAAAATATGACATGGGAAAATACAATCAGGAATTGTGTGTGTGTGTGTGTGTGTGTGTGTGTGTGTGTGTGTGTGTTTTGTATGTGTAACATACAATATTATGATTAACATGAATTAAAAGTCCCATGTACCAGTGAAAAAAAAAATCTCACAACATAAAAACAAGACTAACTAGACATGAATTTGGGACAGAGGCCAATTTGTCAGCATTATCATAAGAACATGCTAGTTGGAGTCGAAATAGCTAAAGGGCTGACATTCTGGTGTTTGGGCTAGAGCCAAAATGGCTGACATTCTTGTAAGAACATGAATAAAACATGACACTAAATAGGCATGCATTTGGAACCGAGACAAATTGTCTGAGGTTAAAACAAGAGCATGCTGGTTGTTAATAGTAGTTCTAATGATGGACAAGTTGTCTAGTATTAGGGATAAAGACAATATTCCGGATGTTCTCATAGCCATTAATTACACACATGGACTGATGTTATCTTTAGAGCACTAACTAGTCTAGCATTCAAGGTTTATAGGACAGAGCGAAAACATCTCATATTTTAATAAGACCACTAACAAGAGCTGAAATGCCTGACGTCCTAAGTAGAATGCTGTACATGAATTCAGGTATGTGGAACTCAGCCAACATTTCTGCCATTCTGTCTCTACCCCAGTTGATTTTTTCCAGACTAAATTACACGTCTTTGTGCATTGATCCAGGATAAAACACAATCTGGGACTTTTCGGTTTCCAGCTTCATGCACTTGACTCTCTGCCTCTCGCTTTGGAGGGTCAGCGTCTTCAACAGCGAGTCTGACAATCACTACGGCTGATTATCCACGTCCTCCCCCTGCTGAGGTGATACGGTGATTATATCAGGTTTCACAGTGAGCGGAAACTCATCAGCATGGCTCTGGAGACAATCAATAGCGAGACAGTAATCTGATTAAGTGTCTCTCAGTTCCACYTTGATTATCTGGCTTCCTTCACACCCTGAGAAACCCTTCAGATAATGTAGAGGATCCCTGACTATAGTAGGGCCCTAAGACTAAGTGCACTACATCAGGCTGATTTTATTCGATCAGACCTGATGTGAAACTGACATACTGAAGATCACCTCTTGTTGCACATCACCTTGTTTCACAACCCCTTTCCTTCTTTTGTTCTATGTGCTTTATTTCCATGCTCATTGTTACGGTGAGCCACCGCATTGCAAATCCACTGCTTTTTTTTTTCCAGAAAAGTGGACATTTTGGGTCATTAACAATATAATTTTCAGACTTTAGGCAGGACTGACCAAACATGGCTGTTAACTGGCTTCTAATGGAAGTATAACCTCATAATAACAATAACAACATTACTAAGAACACTATGATTCAATATCTTGTAGATCCATTCTTAGCAGAAGTAGCTTGAAAAAATAGTTTTCTGTATGACTTTATCAGTCTCTCACATTACTCTGGAGGGATTTTGGCCGATTCTTCTTTACAGCTTTGCTTCAGATTTTTCGGCATTCGCATATGCAGAGCTCTTTTAAGATTCTGCCGAAGCAAGTCAATTTGTATGAGGTCATGGACTTTGACTATGCCAATCCAAAACCATGATAGTTTGCTAGTATGCTCTAGTATACATAGAGTATTCCAGATGTACAATGTACAATTACATTCATAATTGACTTATTGACTCAACCAGTCAAAGCATGACAGTGGGTATGTGTTTCTGCTGAAATGCTGTTTTGTTTGCCCCAAATATGGTGCTGGTAATTAAGGCCAAACAACATTGACATAGACAACAAATTTTAGACCGGACTCCCTGGCTACCCTGCCAAACAATCTGTAATCATTCAGTCTTCTTCTAATTGTGCTGTCTTGGACTTTAACACTGTAAAACTGTTATTAGCATGCTTATTAAGGCCTGTAGGGTCTGAGATACAGCTCTCAGGTTTTTTGCATATCTCTGACCCTTGCACAGTCTGACAATTGGGATAGCTGTGTTGGGATGTCCTCTCACAGGAAGTTTAGCAATTGCCTTGAATGCTTTCCACTTATGAATAATTATTCTCACTGTAAAACATTGAACTCCAAATGGTTTGGGAATAGCATTATAACACTTTTAAGATTGATTGACAATTGCTTCTCTAAGACCATCGTTTGTTTTAACACACACCTGAAGTCTCTGGACCAGCAAATTGTCAAAACAAATCCTTGTATAGAGGTCTGCTGATCCGCTGATAATCAATTAATAAAGGGCTGATGATTAGCAAACACCTGGCTGAAAATTATCCTCTTAAACCCTGGTGGTACTACTGTAACTTCTAAAAATGAATGTATGCCTACTAACAACAATAATGCAAAACAGGTGTCAATATGCTTTGATTCCATGCCACATTAGCACGGTAGATATACTTTAAAGCTGAAGAAAATAAATTCTGTCTGATAATCAACATCTGGATATTTACTTATAACCACAACATCTTAAAGTCTAAGTTGTAAAGAAGATTCTGATTAGCATTGGTGATCAATGACTTCATCTTTGGCATATTTAATGTCCACAAAGACATGACTGTCCATTTTTCCTCATTCCTTTTCTCTTCTCCATTTCTTCCCACTGAGCAAATGTTTTATTCTGCTTCAATGGAACAGAGCTTGTGGAAAATGTCTAATCAAGCGCAGGCCGTTAGCGACGTTTGGAATCAATTGAGAGTTCATAAATGCCTCGGCCCTAATGGTGCACAGTGGTGTTCTTTTAAATAACGGCAACGTTTGGCTTCGCCATTTGCATTAATTGTGACTGCTCTCTGTTTGAAAATGCAACTAGCTATTAAGTGCTGCCTCGTTTCCAAAGTTAAAAGAACAACACTTTCCTTTTTAATGGAATGTGATATGGGATTGCCTTCTCACATGACACTCCTTGAAATTTCAAGTCTTCCTGTCGCCCATAGTGCTTCACTGTTAAGATCCTGTCCATCTAGGGAGCCTTCTGTTGTACAGGACAGTACAGATGATATTTTTCTAACATCCCTCATGATGTATCATGTCATTGATTACTGGCACAAGCTTACTTTCATGAATAGCATTGCTTATTTTCTGTTGCTTCAGTTATTATATTGCAGATGCTCATAAATGTATGTGTGTGTGTGTGTGTGTGTGTGTGTGTGTGTGTGTCCTGGAGATGCCAGTCTTTGCCAGAGGGATTCACAGCCAGCGGCCATTTGTTTTTCCTAAAAATGGAGCAAAATCTGAGTCTTTATTCACCATTTGTGAGATGTACAAAATGTTCCCTGGGTGCTGGAGGGGAGCCTAAATTGCAGTAGAATAAGAAATGAAAATGCACAAAAAATACACTCTATCTATCTATCTATCTATCTATCTATCTATCTATCTATCTATCTATCTATCTATCTAGTATGCTTTACAGAGCATAAGTAGCAGACATGTCTCATTATCATTTATTCAAAGGACATTTTTGCATATTTTGGGCACCGTTAGCATTGTTTTACTAAAACATTTCAGTGGTGCAAATGTTTTGAAAAAGGCTGAAAGCCCTTAAATTGCAGTCCCAGTCAAGGTGGGTCAGAGCCCACTGCAGTCGTTCCTGGCAAGTGGAACGAGTGATCCTTGATAATCAGCGGATATCTCATGGCCCATTTGAGGATGAAACGCGTCTGTATGTGGGAACTGTTCACAAAATCTTTCACCAACACCATCTCCACATTACAAGAACTCGACTAAGAGTTATTGTCACATMCTCTGTACAGTCCAGACCTTGCTCCAAGCCATTCCCACATGTTTGGGCCATTAAAGGATTTTAGAAGAGGATTTTAAAATGTGAAGCTCCAGAGAAAACTTTCTACCTTGACGGTATCTAAGCACTAGTGAAACACTGGTAGCACAAGTGCATTAGTAGCAGCAGATTATATAGAGAAAAAAAGGGAGTTTTTACCACAACCATACACTGTAAACTCGATTAAGTTGGTAAAACTCAAAATATTTGAGGTAATCAGTTACATAAAATTTTTTTAAGTAATGATGTTTCCAATTTTAAGTAAACAGAACTATCAATTTTTGAGTTTGTTGAACGTGTGCAAATAAAATAAATTTTTGCAGACAATCTGGCCCGGGAACCGAACCTCACAAAACAGCTACCACTGAGCCACCAGTGCACTATAGATGCACTGGTGGAAGTTTAAGGTGACTGTTACTGTTACTTTAGTACTTACGATTACACATTTTTTTTCAGCTAACTTGAAAGGTGTCATTTCTACAAACTTTTAAATGCCCAAAAAGTTCTGAATACTCAAAAAGGCCTATTCATTTAACCTAATTGGAATTATTTAAGTTAACAGTACTCAATGTGTTTTTTACTTTGAGCATTAGGGTTTATAGTGATGTCATGGTTTAATGGTTTAATTAAGGTTGCGTTAAACTAGTTTTTCAAGTCCAATAAAGTCACTTGATAACAAGTCTGAGATTTAACATCAGAGATTACCTCAAATGAAGGATCAAGTGATCTATTTAGGCATGCTTATATTGTTAGCTTGATTAGCTAACTCAGCATGTTTACTAATTTTTAGCATTTCTTGAAAAATCTGACAGTCAACATGTTTAGTGAAATCGTTCACCATTTCACCTTATGTAATTGCTTAGATAGAAACAGTCTAAAGTTTAAACAACTCCACACTTTTGATATTTACATCACAGCTACAGGCCCATGGTTTACTAGAATGGTGGAGATTTATTAATTTATTAAA
>QMIH01001117.1:50366-90589 GCA_003987875.1 Clarias batrachus | reverse complement strand
GCAATGATGTCTTCAATTTAATCTGCTTACTGATAAAAAAAAAAATAAGTGTAAATGATGAATGTAAATGTAAATAAAAAGTTTTAAACAGTCAGATTTACCATTATAATTGTTTTTTTTAACTGTTATCACTAAACAGGTTATTTATTTTTTTAACAGATATTGCAAGTTAACACTTATATGCACACACAATAGCTCAGTCATTATGAGAGACCCCCTTTTTTTTTTCACCACACATTTTCAAAGCATTTACCATAGCAGTTACTTATAGAATGATTGGCTTGAAATTAGATTAAATTAAAATTTTAAATTGAAAAAAGAATCTAAATAATTATTATTATTATTATTATTACCATCCATCCACCTATCTTCAACCGCTGAAATCAGGTTCCGGGGAGTAGCAGTAACATCCTGAAACCCCAAACTTCCCTTTTCACAGCCACCTCAGCTAACTCTGACTGGGGAGAGAGTCAGAGTTATCATCATTTAACCAATGAAAATTAGTTAAAACATATTAATTTCACATCACTTTCACATTGCATTGTGATAGTCCTGTGAGGATTGAAYAGACTAATAGAGATAAGCTTGTGGTGTCCTTACCACAAGGCAGAGTAGAGTTGTGTAGAGGAGGGAGGATGTTGTGACTGTAGATGTGGAACAAATGCACCATGGCATCAAACAGTCTGCTCATTATTTGCCTGAACATCCTATAAGTCTCTTGGCATTACTCCCTCTGTACCTGTTGCTGAATCCCCATTTGTTCCTTCGTTCGTTTATTGAGCATCTTCTTCTCTTGCTGATGATGCAGCTGCTCCCCTCAATTCATTATGCTGTTAATTTTACATGTCTGGAAAGAAAKCCATGGTTTCAATGTCATATGTTTTAATATTCCTGCTTTAATTCTTTTTGCTTTCAAGTACTCCCATCAGAGGGTTCAGACGGTGTTCACAAATGCGACCCAAAAATGTAAAGTTTATTACTAAACAACTGTGCTACATATGAATGATTAAAGTATAAATGCAATTATTAATTAATAAAATAGTGATAATGGTGTAAATTTGTTGGAGGTTTTTCTGAACCAGTTTCCACGTTTATTGAAAAGTTTCTGGTGCACAAGATGAAAAAAAAAAAAAAAACACTGACAAAAAAATACATACAAATAAAAAGACAACATGAGTCACCAAACACAGAAAAAAATACAGTTTGATTACATTAAACTAATTTTGTATCTATCATTTTAAACAGAACACCCATCTCCTTTTATGAGTTCTATCCTTTCATATGGTGATGATCTCTGAGCTCATTTTTACTTTAAAATTGTACAGCACAAAAAGGCACAGAGAAAGGAGTCAGTGATGAATCATTCGCTGAATCATTCTGACCTTTAACTCTTTCACGAAGAGGTAATTTGTGTAAATCTCTTCCATTCTGAATCTCTCACAAAAAGGTCTTGAGTTTAACTCAACATTTTTTATTGTTATTTTAAGACTATTACAATTAATTTAGAATGTCATAATGTGTAAATGCATTCAGACAAAATATTTTCTTATTTTGAGTCAACAGTAGGGGCCAGATTATTAACTGAAACATCATATTCTTTGCCAGTTCTAATTCAATCCTTTTGTCATATATTTCAATCCTCCACACTAGATTTAATGTCACAGGTTTACTGTAAAGGATAGAGACAGAATATCAACCAAAAATCCAGAAAAAAAACAACCTCATACAAAGGTTATAAATTGATTTGCATTTAAAGGAGGAAAATAGGTATTTTATATCCAAGCAAAACATGACTTAGTACATACATAGTTGAGAAATCCTTGTTGGCAAGCACATTACGACATTTCTTGCAGTGGGTTACCAGATTTGCACACATCTCAGGATGGGTTTTGGTCCACTAATATTTACAGATCTTCTCTAAATCCTTAATGTTTCTTACCTATTGCTTGTCGATTGATTGCCTTCAATCAATTCACAAGCTCCTCCCATGTAGTTCTGGKCTGATCCCACACTTTCCCCATGATCATCTTTACCCCATGAGATTAAAATTTTCATGGAGCTTTAGATCTAGGGTGGTTGATGTTTTCTCCTTCTCACCAAGTTTCTTGCTGATGGTCTGGTAGCTCATTCCAGCCTAGTACAGGTCTATAATATTGTCTCTGGCATCCTTTGGTTTTGTCCATGATGGTGAGATTTGAATGGAAGACAGATAATCCATTGACAAGTGGGTTTTATACACATAATGAGTTGTTGAAGCACCTTCTTAAATGCATCCTTGTATCACATGAGCACATACCCAGTCTGTGGGAGCCAGAATTATTGGTGGTTGATAGGGGATCAAATATTTTTTTTTACTCACTGAAAGGCAGGTCAATTTATAACATTTACAAAATATCTTTTAAAATAAACCTATGATAAAAAATTATAGACCATTACTTTGTAMGTGGGCAAACATATAAAATCTACACTGGATCGAATAATAATTTTTTTCCCACTGTACATTGATCATGCGTAACATCAAAACCACTGACAGATAACACTTAAGRTAATTATCTTGTAAAAATGGCATCTATCAGAGGGTGTGATATAGTGGGCAGCAAATGAATACTCACTTACAAGTGATATGATGTAAGCAGAGAACAATGAGTAAGCATAGTGATCAGAGCAACTTTTACAAGGGCCAACTTGTGATGGTTAGATGACTGGGTCAGAGTAGTATGCAGTGGTTAGTACATAGCAAAAGTGATCCAAGAAAGCCCAACTGATGAACTAGTAGCATGTTCATGGGCACTCAAGGTTGACTGATTTACATGGGAAGGCTTGGCTGTCTGTTTTGAGCCTGAAGAGCTACTATAGTACAAATTCATGGGAAAGGTAATGCTAGATATGCCGGAAAGGTATCACTACAAACAATGCATTGCAGCTGGCTGTGTATGGGGGCTACAAAAATGTAGACCATTCAGATTATCCATGCTGACCTCTGTCCTCAGCCACAAGCACCTACAATGGGCACATGTAGGTCAGAAGTGAACCATGGAGCAATAGAAGAAGGTATTCAGGACTTCTTTCACATAATGGAGAGGTTAAGTGTATGTCCATCCCTTACCTGAAGAAGTAAAAGCACCAGGATGCACTAAGAGAAGGAAACAAGCCTTTTGAGTAATTTCAGGAATTATTGAGTCTTAGCAACCATATGGATGTTACTCTGCAAGCATTGCCAACCCAAACATTGTTGCAGATCAAGTACACAATTATTACCATCATCATCCCTGCCTCACAGGGACTTTTACTAACCTTTCTGTTGGTTGAGGTCTCCAATTTGGAATATGAAACCATATGTAGTTCTGTCATTCATCATGCTGAAAGTCACAAACTGTAAATTGGATTCTTACATTTAGGAGCACCTGTCACCATCCGGTTTCCCATGATTTTGGGCTTCCCTTGAATGCAAGAACATGACCTTAAGATTTCCTCCAGAGGAAGAAAGAAATATGTATTGGTCAGTGAAATGCCAAAACTACTGTCATAAGTGGTCTTTACCACTCTACCAGTCTCAGACCCAAGTGACCATCCCAGTGGAATACAATTACCTCAAGGCTGTGATCAACAATGTGAAATCTACATCTAGGCATTTGGCAGACATTATACATCTGAGCAGTAGGGTTAAGGGCCTTGCTCAAGGGCCCAACAGGTTGTCCTTGTTGGTGGTGGGACTTGAACCTGGGACCTTCCGAACCGTAGCCCAATGCCTTAACCACTGAGCTACCCCTGACACCCACCTTATGGACCATATGACTGCACCTCAAACTCCTGGTGGAACCAAACCCCATGCAATTCTTTACTCACTCTTGCAGAAGGAAAAAGAACTTTAAGGAATATATCAATGAGACAGGTATACTCCTTCACTTCACATCCCAAATCTTGGGAGGCCACTTTTCCATTAAAAACCAAGAGGGGATCTGTGGCTTTGCATAGACTATTGTGGGCTTATTAAATATTCTATGCACTCCAGTTATGCTCTATAGTTAGTCCCTGCTCCTTAAAACATCTACAGAAGCAGGAGTAGTCACTAAGGTAGACCTGCACAAGGAATAAGACAGGGTAATAAGTTGAAGGCAGCGTTAGCACCACCTAATGCCACTATGAATACTGGTTTTTAACACGCCAACAGATGGTCTCTTGGATTCTAATCCGTTGCAGATTTCTTGCTGCTTAAAGGAGGCAAAAATCTCTACCAGATTATTGTGTGTTTTCTCGCCTCAATTCTTTTGTGTTTAATTTCACGGTTTTAACGTTGCTGATTCTGCTTATTTTCTTGTTTTCTCGCTTCTCGTTGGACAATTTGGATTTGTCACTTTCCTTTGGTTTAATGGCTTTGAATTCTCGCTTTTTTTTCCTCATCTATGGGTCTGCTTAATGCTTTAGCTCAACGCCCTTGCTGACAGATCTCACGGCTTTTGAAATCACGCTTTCGCTTTTTTGATTACGGCTCTGCTTCACGTTTTGGCTCTATGACCTCGCTCACAGATCTAACGGCATTAAACTCTTGCTTTCGTCTCCTCGACTACGGCTCTGCTTAACGTTTTGGCTCGATACCCACTTTGACGGATCTCACAGCTTCATTCTCAACGCCTGGCGACCATAATTGCAGCTCTGCACCTGCATCCATCTCTCCACTCTTTCACCACACTTCTGACAGAATAATCTGGCCAAAATGCAATAGATCCAGCAGAGTACGACAGAATGAGGCTGGCCTTTCAGGGCCAGGGCATTCTCCTGTAGGTTTTAATGTGGACACAATGCTCAATGCATTCTCCACCAATATTTGTAGTGTTTCAACTCTGGTGGTCACTCAGAGGTGATTTGAATCTTTAACGATTCAGGTTAATTTGATTAAACTTTTAAAAAATTATACAGTTATAAATTCATACACTTAAACATCTATCCATCCAGCTATTTACCAATTTATGAGCAAGGTAACGTACGATCTGGGCAAATGTTTAAACTTTAAAATACATGACCAAGACAACAGTTCTTTATAAAGAAACAAGAATTTATTGAACTAATCTACGAAACTACGCTACTTAATCACACACACGCACATACACATGAACAGTTTAGAGGGTGAAAGTTAATGGAGTTCTGTTTAGGTTTAGTAGAACTGAGAAAGTCACAAGAGCAGAGTCTTGGGCTTAATCTTATGGTTTAGTTATGAATCGCGCTCCAGTTTTCAGCTAGGTATGAAGCTTTGTTTGTTGTACTTGAAAATTACTTTACTTGTGTTACGTGACAATTGTTCTCGTTGGTTTGCCTTCAGCGAAGAAAATCACAGCGTGGCTGATTGGTCAGGGTTGAGGTAATGTCTTTTGGGAAAGCCATCGGCGGCGTGTTGGTTGCCTGGTTACTGAAGACGACGCTCTGAGACTTCTTCTGTAAGCCTGTAAGGAGAGTAGGGTCTTCGATCGCTGGGTGGCGCAGGTCAGAAGTCAAAGTCCCCTGCCAGGGGGTTGTGAAACTTCCCTATTACTAGGGCTTGTGCTGCTACACCATTGTACACCATTGAGGGTGTGAGATGCTTTTCTCTTCTGCACCATCGGAGTTTGGAAAGAGTAACCATTTCTTTCCTTATTTGCTGATGTCGTGAACTGTCTCTTCCTCTCTTCTTTGGCTTGCCAGTCCCTAAACTCCACAGGAAACACCAGTAAGAATCCGCACCATTAGGCAGACCCTCACCGACGTCACCACTCAGGACCAAGTTGTTAAGGCTTTTCCAAGGGTCACGCTCCACATATGATTACACAATTGAATTTTGGACCCTAGCATCCTCAAGTGGATGGAATGACAGAGCCCTATCTGCCATCTTCCTCAAGGGATTGTCAGAGGCAGTCAAAGACTAGTTTGTCTCGCAAGAGCTACCCACTGATATTAACAGACTCATGGATTTGGCTGATCAGGTCGACTCACACCTTTGTTTCAGGCAGGTGTTCAGGAGATCACCTCCCACCAGGAGATCATCTCCTCCCGTGTGTCCCCTCCTCTGAGACAGACCAATCAGGAGTAGCCCATGCAGTTAGACAGGCCTCGAGGCACTTAATCAACGGTCCATTAAAAGGAGGCACCCTTTAGTCAGAATGCGTCATCCCCTTCTCCCTGCTTTGATCTTCAGCAGCCACGCTCACGAGGTTCAGGCACTCATTGACTCCGGTTCTGACCATAATCTGATTAGCCCTTCTACGGCCAGGTTGCTAAAAGTCCCTTGTGTGCCGGTGGAACCTCTGCTTTCTGTTCAGGCCATAGAAGGGAGCCCCTTGCCAGCTATCGCATGCTGAACCCTTCCGCTTACACCAAGGATTTCAAGGAAACCCCTCTGAGGAGATCTGCCTGTTTGTTAGTCCACGCTGCTATAGTTCTCGTTCTTCCCTGGCTAGTACTGTACTGTGTATAACTGTGTATATGACAAATAAAATTTGAATTTCAAATTTGAAACTAAGCATGCCTTCACAGGCCCATCACAGAGCCCCTCATGTTCTACGTCTTGCCTTCACTCAGCCCTCCCCCGATCCTCCACTCCGGTTACGCCTGATGAACCTCTGGACATTTGCAATATTCCCATCAAATACCACAATCTCATGATGGTCTTCAACAAGGCTCGAGCCACGTACTTCATCCTCATCGACCATATGACTGTCCCATAGCCCTATTAGGTCGGTTATGCTCGCTGCTGGTATCATCCTGGTATCATCATTTACATACAATCATGGGATCATCATTTATATACTAAGATGGCGCCGGTGAGATCGACTGCCGTCACAACTGCTCCGACCTTTTTTACTTTGTTTTTGTCTTTTAAGTTAATTTTCAGTAATTTTAAACTGGCAAATTCATCACCTTTGAGTGCAATAAATACGATAAACATACTCTTATTTCTATTGGTTTACAATGTACTCACAATTCAACATTTTTAACTCTGGATTTGAGCTGGCTGAGTGAGATCCTGAGGGAGAACAAACGACGCGACCCAAAGGCGGCCCTGAGAGAAATGATCCGGCATCAGGAACAGGCTGAGAGCATGTGCACACCGCACTCCTCTTCTTAGCATCCTGCTCACCAATGTACAGGCTCTGTAGAACAAACTCAAGGTTTGTTAAAGGTTAAAGTTCCAGAGAGACATTCGGGACTGCAACCTCCTCTGCTTCACCAAGACATGACTGAACCTAGCGGTGCCGGACCACGCCTTCCTGCCAGCAGAGTTCTTCACACTTCACCGCATGGACAGGACACAGGACTCAGTCAAAGGGAGACGGCGTGTGTTTAATGGTAAACAACAGCTTGTACAACAGCATGAGCATTGTTCCTCTTACACGCTCCTGTGCACCCAATCTGGAATTATTGACCATCAAATGTCATCCTTTTTACCGTCCTCTGGAGTTTATATCGGTTATAATCAATCATAAACCTTTTACATTCCACCATAAGCAGACATGGTCACTGCCTTCTGCGAGCTGCATGAGGCACTCACACAGCACCAACCCAATGCTTATTCTGGCAGTGGACTTTAACAACGCCAACCTCAAACTCACAGCACCAAACTTTTATCAACACATCACCTGCCACACCAGGGGCGAAAGGACACTGGATCACTGTTACACCACAATAAAAGATGGCTACAAGGTACAATCTAGTCCCCCATTTGGGAACTTTGATCACGCCGCCATCTTCCTCATGGCAAAATACAAACAAAGGCTTAAACAGGAAGTTCCGGTTCAGAGGGAGGTCACGCACTGGACGGACCAATCAGTGGCCGCTCTACAGGACGCACTCGATGATGTAAACTGGGACATGTTCCGAAACAGCACCGATGACATCAGCCTGGTTACAGAAGCGGTTGTGGGATTCGTCAGGAAACTAGCGGATGATACCGCACAAAAAACGAACATCAGAACATTTCCCAATCAGAAGCCTTGGGTATATAAAACCATCCGCGATGCTCTAAGATCTCAACCGATGCCTGTAACGCGGGACTTGCGTCCGGTGACATGGACTTGTACAAGGTTGTGTCATACAACGTCCAGATAGCGGTGAAGGAGGCGAAACAGTGCTATGGGAGAAAAGGAGTCACAGCTCCAAAAGAGCCCCCTGCTGTACTCATTGTACATGCATGACTGTGTAGCCTCTACCAACTCCACGACCATCATCAAGTTTGCTGATGACACCATTGTGGTGGGCCTGATCACTGACAACGATGAGACAGCCTACCTGGAGGACATTGGAAAACTGGAGAACAGGTGCCAGAGGAACAATCTCCTTCTAGACGTCAGCAAGACAAAGGAATTGATAGTGGGCTTTAGTACAAAGCAGGAGAGGAACTACCAGACCCCCGTAATCAACAACAGCCCATTGGAGAGAGTGGACAGCTTCAGATGCCTCAGTGTTCACATCACGCAGGACCTGTCATGATCCTGTCACATCAACACCATGGTGAAAAAGGTCAGCAAGACAAAGATGCGGCAGTGTCTCTACCACATCAGGCTTCAGACTATCCTCCAGGGTGCTCAGGAATTTCTACTCCTACACCATAGAGAGCATTCTGACAGGAAACATCACAACCTGATTTGGAAACAGCACCAGTGCATCATCCACACCAAGCTCCCTGACCTGCACTCAATCTACATCAAGCGGTACTGGACCAAGGCTAGGAAGATCATGAAGGATCTCCCCAGCAATAGACTGTTCACTATGTTGCGACCAGGAAAGCGATTCCACTCCCCGAAGGCCAAAACAGAGAGACTGAGGAGGACCTTCTTCCCGAAGGCGATATGGTCTCTCAATCAGTACACCACACAGAACTAAACCATTTTGCACATTCACACATATGTCTCTTTTCACTCATTCTGGGCATTCTGGACATTCATGGACACTTATAGACTCTGCACCCCTGCACATTCATGCACTTTTACATATATTTTATTTCCTTGATCGGTTGCTCATTAGGTACTTTAAATACCACACTTTCAGGCATATTTGCAATAGTCTTTTATTTTAAGGTCACGGGTGGACATTTAAGCATTTCACTGCACATCGTACTGTGTATGATTTGTATGTGACAAATAAAATTTTTATTTGAATCCGTCCATCCTCTTCCCCATCATCCTCATCAAGAAAAAGGACGGGTCCCTGCATTGATTATAGAGGGCTTAACAAGATAACAGTCAGGAAGCGCTACCACTTACCTCTCATGTCTACTGCCTTTAAGGAGCCGCCCTCTTCACGAAGTTAGATTTACACAATGCTTATCATCTTGTCCGAATTAGGGAGGGTGATGAGTGGAAGACACCTTTCAACACCCCGACCGGGCCTATGAATATTTGGTGGTTCCTTTCGCCCCTGCCGTCTTCCAGAACCTTATCAACGATGTACTCAAAGACCTGAGTTTATTTGGATGACATTTAGATTTTTTCTCATGACCTGGTGGAGCACTGTCGCCATGTTCGCCAAGTGTTATAGAGCCTTTTAGAAAACAATTTGTACGTTAAAGCAGAAAAGTGTGAGTTTTACACAACATCTACCACCTCATGGCTGGAGATGGAACCAGCCAAGGTTCAGGCAGTCTCCAACTGGCCAACCCAAGCCTTGCGACAAAACCTCCAACAATTTCTGGGCTTTGCCAAGTTTTACCCCCATTTCATTTGGGGGTACAGCTACATCGCCGCTCCCCTAACCTCTCTGACTCTGCATCCACCTCTACATTACTTGTGATATTATTATTATTATTATTATTATTATTATTAGTAGTAGTAGTAGTAGTAGTAGTATTGTATTGTATTGTTTTGTATTGTATTAATGTAATATTGAATACACAAACATTCCTGACACATACTGATCAATGCCCTGCCCCACACATAACATCCTGGGTATGAGTGATAATGCAGATGCTCAAATATAGCATTTTGTTGTTGTTCATCAGTGGTTTAAGAGAATAAAAGTGTTTTAAATGAGAACTGAAATGTTTAGTTGAATGCGACTGTGCAGGCTTCCTGAACAAGTTGGCTTTCACCAGCCTTAGAAACAGTTACTGTAGGTGCATCTGATTTTTTTTTTTGTTGTTGTTGTTTTTTCCTGGTAGAATTAGCATAAGAGTAATGTGATCTGAGTAACTGAGCTAGGAGCGGGGCTTTGCTCAGTATGTGCCAGGAATATTTGTGTGAACAAAATCCAGAGCATTTATTTTAGGGAACTCCTGGCAACAATAAGCAGTTCAAATATCCCCATACAGTTTACAGAACTTGAGCATTAGTCGTGGGGAAAATATACACTCTGAAAATAAGCACAGTCGTGAATTCCTCTTCTTAGAAAAAAAAACAACAGTTGTGGTTGTTAGATAAAGGTCTTTATCTAACAGTCACACACTTCACCAGCATGAGCAGTAAACAGAAACTGGTATCAAGTGCTTGCATCAGTTCTTGTGTAAAAATACAAGCCACCACCATTTGACTTACCAGACAGAGCTACATTTCTGTCAGCACGATGCAAGACTAGTCCATCTAGCTAACTGGGAGCATCCCAAATGCTGTTGCTGAGCCATGTCTCCATGAAAACAAAAGAACACCAGTCAATGCTTTCGGTCTCCTGCTGTGCTGTGGGCCATCCAGTCACTGGTTTCTAAGAAGCGAACAAGTATAGGAACAGGCCAGTCACCAATTGAAAAAAATTCAGCAAAAAAATTGTTACTTTAAACATAAAAACAAAGCATGTTCTTGAGTGCCACCACTCAAGTACCTCGGCTTACGTCTTCCAGTTCAAACCTGTCAAATTCAGTCACTTAGCTGAAACAAGTGACAGACATCTCTCATCAATCAATCTCATGTATCCATGTGTAGCGGTTTTACTCTGGTTGTGTAGTTTTTTTTTCTCTCTATTAACGAAGCCAATGATGACAAGGATGATCTTGATATCTCCCTTTTTTTTTATTCTGCAGAAACACAGAGCACATGTAAAATAGCGCACATCACAACCGTCTCTCTCCTCAATCGTACTCGCATTAGCAGAGCGAGAGACCACACACCCAGCCTCTCTGGCGGCAAAAGTAAATCTCACCTAATATACATAAAGTAATCAGTGCAAAACATTGCATGACAAAAGAACAAAATAAAACAAAATACAAGTTAGACAATAAAATTACATAAGTATAACAAGTATACCATTAAATATAGGGATGCATATAAAAATATATAATAACCAATAGTAGCAATAAGTATATAAAGTTTATACCAGATTCATGAATATTATATCAGCCATTATGTATATATATAAAATAAATAAATTGTACAAAACTAATTGCACATCCAAATGTAAATCAAATACATCAAATAAACATTCAGAGTGTGTCTACACTTGTAGAAAGCTCACTTCCTTTTTATGACAACAAACCAATATGCAGTTTAACACATATATAAATTTCACCAATAAGTACATAATGAAATAACATACCTGCAGAAACACAGAGCACATGTAAAATAGCGCACATCACAACCGTCTCTCTCSTCAATCTGCTCGAATAGACAGAAAGCTAATAAGCTAAACAAGTCACAGTAAATTCATATAAAATAAACAGCCAGCTTCATAACATCAGAGCTTTGCATCAAAATGTCTTCCTTTTTTTTCTTTCATGAACCAACATATTAACTTGTTTTTTTTGTGTGAACTCTAATAAGTTTTTAGAACTCTTACCGTCCTCGCATTAGCAGAGCGAGAGACCACACACCCAGCCTCTCTGGCGGCAAAAGTAAATCTAACATGCCGCTGCGCAGCACGAGGCATCCTGTGCGTCGCTAAAATGTGCTCTACCTGACACAAACRCTGCATATWTGGTTCCGCATGGTATAACTATACATARCATCTTATAAAACAAAATGCAAATAACAAAACACACAACCAGCAAAAAGTTTTGTGAAGTTCACATAAATTGGTTTGCAATTATTAACTTGGCTACATACTCCCCCCTGAACTTCACAAAATTTGTCCATAAAGGTGAGTATCTATTATAATCCTTACAGAACTCAACTGTCTATTAATACAGAAGTCACAGCAGCACATGCCTCCTACTCAACAGAGAAAGTGATCCAAATGGGTTGATCAGGCCCATTAAGATCAACTCGCTAATAAAGTGCCTTAAACACCATTATATAAAAGACTTCGAACATCAGACAGTAATACCTAACCTTCTAATCTCATGCACTTCGAAAAGATAGACTCACTCATATGAATTCAACCAACTTATGACAACAGGGATTTTGCAAACTCACTGACAGAACTTGTTGTCTTTACGYTTTGTGTCATGYTCTGAATCAACCTATTCACGGGCTTCACAAATCTACCAAATCTAGTTCTGACTCGAAACGAGGCCTGAGTAAAAGATGAATCCACGGTTTCAGAGGGCATTACCTCGTTGTTAACCGAACCYCTCTCTGACTCAGATGCTATGTTGTCACAATCTGTCCCTGCATTACTTGAACGGATGGAAACATTATTGCAAGAGGCAGATACATCCTGTACTGCAGTAAAATCAGCCTTCGAGGGATCTGGGTTCACTGCCAATGAGACAACACTCTCTGACTCAGAAGGAACACTATTGGAGACATCACCTGGGGTGGTCTCTGYRACCCAACTAGCAGTTCGATCTCCATTGTTGCATAAGGGTACGGGTACTACATTATCGCTCAATGCTGCTTCACTGCAGGTGCCATCTGGATCACTGTCATCACTAAATGAGGGCTCTAGTTCTCCAACTTCAATCGGCAAGAAGTTAGCTTGAAGAAGCAAGTTCCTGTGGACAATCTTTTCTTGTCCAGTATTTGCATTGCGGATACGGTAAGTGTGACATTTAGGATTTAGATCAACAACAATGTAGGGTGTAGACTCTCATCTGTCTGCAAGCTTTCGCCGGCCACGTTCTCTCCTTTATTTGCCAGCAAAACCTGGTCACCAATTTAAATTTTACATCCCCTTGTTTTCTTATTATACAGTTCGGCTTGCCGTTTTTGGCTGGCTTCGGCATT
The DNA here is from genome assembly GCA_003987875.1 of Clarias batrachus. Lineage (NCBI taxonomy): Eukaryota > Metazoa > Chordata > Actinopteri > Siluriformes > Clariidae > Clarias > Clarias batrachus. The sequence goes on along the minus strand of QMIH01001117.1, from coordinate 77,534 downwards.
CTTTTGAGCAAGAGACAAAGCTTCCCTTAAGTCGTCCCTCACCCGTCTAACATACACATCATAATCGGCAATGACACAATCCCTTTCCACACTGCTGAACATAACATCCACAGGAAGCTTGGGAATTCTGCCATACATTAGGTAGAACGGTGCGTAGCCAGTTGACTCATGGGCGGTGCAATTATAAGCAAAGGTCAAAGTCTGCAACATTTGGGGCCACTTTTGCTTRCTCCTAGGTGGCAATGACCTTATCATGTTACCCAGGGTCCGGTTAAATCGTTCGACATGACCGTTGCCCATTGGATGATATGCTGTTGTTCTGGACTTTTTAACACCAGCAATTTCCAAAAGATCATGCATCAGCTGGCTTTCAAAATTGGCACCTTGATCCGAATGGATCCTTTCCGGAAAGCCAAAGATACAGAAGAACTTGTCCCAGAGCATCTTTGCCACCTGCTTTGCAGACTGGTTTCTACATGGGAAGATACAAGCCAACTTAGTAAAATGGTCAGTTATGACTAGCACATCTACATTACGACCACTGCAATTCTCGGCAGACCAGAAATCTATGCAGACCAATTCCAAGGGGCATGATGTTTTAATGCTCTCCAGGGGAGCTCTAGCTTCCGGCTCAGGTGTCTTGCTCACTACACATCGCTTACAACATTTAACATGCTCCCGCACATCCCGTTCTAAACTGACCCAGAAGAACCTTTGTCTTGCAAGGGACAAAGTCSTGCCCTGACCTTGATGCCCAGCATCATCATGAATTCCCTGAAGAACCTGTCTTACAAGGGAAGCTGGAACGACATAYTGCCATCTCCTCTTACCCATCAAGACATCCTTGGACACTCTGTACAGTACTCCATCGAGCATCTTAAGCTTTTCCCACTGTTTCAGGGTTTTGAGCACATCAAATGTTTCTTTTGCTCTTTYGCRTCTGGATGGTTTCCTTCCTCTACTCACGTAGAGTAGGACTCTTGACAAGACCCTATCACCTTGCTGCTTCACTTGCAATTCACTCAGTGAGAACACTGGAAGAGGACCAAACCCTGAAGGCAACAACTGATGGGTATGCTGTGTGAGCCACTCGACAGCTCTATCGCTTGCGCCTACCTCCCACTGTGTGTGAACATCAAGGATAGCTGACACTTCCGCACAAGTGAGCGAACAGTACTCTAAAGCTGTAGAGGAAGGATGTTCAACACGACACGCATTTGCACTTGCCCTAAAGGCATCCTGAATGGTGTCCTTGTGAATATTTTCGGACTCCTTTAACAGGGAATCATATGTCTCTGACATCAGCCTCTGGCCAACACTTTGATGAACAAAATGTTGTCTGCTTAGTGCATCAGCGACAACATTTTTGTATATGTTGTCTATGGGGCTAGCTTGGACACCCACCTCTGCTCGCATGCGTCAAGCTTGGGTTTTGTCAGAATGTACGTTAAYGGATTATTATCTGTCCAGACAGTGAAGTTGTGGCCTTTCAGCCAATGACTAAATTTGTCGCAGACTGACCACTTCAACGCCAGAAATTCCAGACGATGGGCAGGGTACTTGGTCTGTGCACGACTGAGGGCTTTGCTAGCGAAGGCGATGGGACGAGCTTTTGTTTCACCATCCGGTACTTGTGAGAGTACGGCCCCTAACCCATCTAAAGATGCATCTGTAGACAAGATGAATGGCCTGCTAAAATCCGGGTGAGCCAGTACKACAGACTCTAATAGAACTGACTTCAATTTCTGGAACGCTTCACTATGTTCTTGCTTCCAGTCACCAGGTTTCAGCTTTTTAAAACGTACATCACCCATCAAAGAGGTCTTTTTCCCCTTTGGTGCAGCCGTTAAACTGAACAAAGGCTTTGCGATGCTGGAGCAGTTTGGAATAAACTTCTGGTAATACATCACCATCCCCAGGAATGACCGTATTTTCTTCTGCGAAGGTGTTGATCCATGTGCCATCATAAGGTCTCCTTCAGACACAGCTGATATGKCACTAACCTTATCTGGATCCGTCGCCACCCCGGTGCTGTCAATAATGTAGCCCAGAAATTTCACGGTTCTCCTGAGAAAGTGGCATTTCKTAGGGGCCAATTTAAGTCCATGTGCCCTGAGCCGTGTAAACACAAGCTCCAGTCGCTTGATGGCTTCCTCTTCATTAGGAGCATACACCAGAAGATCGTCTAGATAACAGAGCAGTGTRAGGAAATTCTGGTCCCCAAAGATGTTGGTCATGAGCCTCATAAAGCTGGCTGGACTGTTACAAAGTCCCTGWGGCAGAYGATTAAATTCATATAGGCCCATAGGAGTCGTAAAGGCAGTGAACTTTTKRTCTTCYTCAGACATGACGATATTATAAAACCCTGAGGTCAAGTCCATTGCACTAAAGAAGCCATTACCTCCCAAAGCTGCTAAGCAGTCTGCCTGATGAGGTAAGGGGTGGGCATCCTTAACAGTCTGGGTGTTCAGCCAACGGTAATCCAGACACACCCTAAGATCTCCAGATTTCTTCCATACTAACACAAGTGGTGAAGCCCATTCACTATAAGACTTGCGAATAATCTCCTGCTCCTCTATCTCTGAGAGTACACTCCTCAACTTCTGATACTGGGCTGGAGGGACACGTCGATAAGGAAGCCTGAAGGGTCGATCATCTGAAAGATGGATGCGATGGACAAAATCCTTGGCCTTCTCTTCTTGGCCAATATCTAGGTCTCCAAGATTGCATTTCTGCAAGCTTTCACATAGATCGAGTGTAGAACAACTTCCTCCATCATGACCAACACCTCCAATARTGCTTTGGCTCTGCACACTCACCATCTTACTTTGGTGATCTTCCGGCCTTTTTGGCACTGTTAATTCCATCGCCACTAGGTTTCGGGAGGCAAAACTATATAAACAACTCTTTGGGAGGTTTCTTCCCTGCCGAACTCAAGAGTCGGGTCCGTCGGCCACCCAGTCCCGACCAGGTCTGGCTCTCACAACGCATGAGGTGCAGAGGGAGAGTGTGACTATTGGGGCATCACCTTGTAGTGACTGGGGTGGGACTTGCCACTCTTCGCAATCTTCCTCAAAGAGACCGGACCTGAGGAGCATCACCTACACAAAAAATAAGTCCTGAGGTTCATGCCCCCAGGGCCCTGGGGGTGTCTCCCCCCAGGGAGGGGCGTGTTGAATGCTACCATAGAATAAAGTCTACTCCCTGGCAGACCCAGGAGGCCGGTGTTCAAGCCCCATCACCAATGGTGTTTTGGGGCGCACTGGTCTCCAATGAAAGGTTTGACACGTTTCAGGAGGCCAAACATCTAAAATCCCCCCATCTAGCTGAAGTGTCAAAACTTGTGCCCCTTTTTGGAGAAACTGGCGGCATGGAAGCTACTGCAAGGCGTATCTCTTTGGTACGAAGAACTGTAGAGAGAGGCTACAGGATTCAGTTTGCACATTGTCCTCGTGTGGTCTCCACTTCCATGAAACCAGAAAGGGTGCATCTGCTGACTCAGGAATTGCAGACTTTGCTGGGAAAAGGGGTCATAGAATTTGTTCCCCTGCCAGACAGAGAGTCAAGCTACTACAGTTGGTATTTATTGGTTCCCAAGAAAGACGGGGGGGCTGTGTCAAAATTTAGATCTTCGCCGGTTGAACCCCTATCTCAGGTTCAAAATGTTGACTGTCAATATGATTGTTTCTCAAATCCAACCAGAAGATTGGTTTGTGACAATCGACCTGGAGGACGCAAATTTCCATATAGAAACATTGCCACAACACAGGAAGTTCCTGAGGTTCGCTTTCGTGGGCCAAGGTTACCCGTATCGGGTCCTTCCATTTGGCCTAGCTGTGTCATCCCGCACATATACAAAATTCATGGATGTTCTAGCTCCTTTACGACTCCAGGGAATCCGTATTTTGAATTACATAGACGACTGACTGATTCTGGCTCAGTCTCAGGAGCTAGCGCTACAACATCGGGATGTCGTCCTAGCTCATCTCCATTCTTTAGAATTGTGACTCAATGCCATGAAAAGCGTTCTTTTTCCTGTTCAGAGGACAACATATTTGGGTGTCACATGCACTTTAATAACAATGCGGGCACAGCTGTCTCCCGCTCATGTCGTATCCATTCTCAACACCCTGAAGGAAATAATGCTAGGCCAGAAAGTGACTGTTCATCACTTTCAGAGATCTTTAGGTCTCATGGCAGCTGCGTCCACGGTGATATCTTTGGGCCCTCTGCACATGAAAGCATTTCAGTTGTTGCTAGGGTTAGCCTAACCCTAACCCTAGCCTAACCCTAACCCTAACCCAATTAAGGTCCTTCTTGTCATCGCAAGATGCTAACGACTGATGTGTCCCTCACTGGCTGTGGTGCGATCTTAGATGGTTGTCCAGCCCAAGGGATGGCTGTCCAGCCCATGAATTGCCTTGAAATGATGGCTCTGTTTTTGGCTCTGAAACACTTCCTTCAGCAGTTGAGAGGCTACCATGTCCTAGTGCAGGTGGACAACACTACGGTAGTCTCGTACATAAATCGCCAGGGCAGACTGCGCTTGTGCCGCTTGAACAAGCTAGCGTACCAGGTTCTATTTTGGGAACAGGACAAGTTCCTGTCCCTCAGGGCGATTTACATTCCGGGGCATATGAATGTGGGAGCAGACTTGCTATCCAGACAAGCTGTGACACATGGGGAATGGAAACTTCACCCCAAAGTAGTCATTCAAATCTGGGAGAGATTTTATGTAGCAGAGGTGGTCCTCTTTGCCTCACATAAAACAGCACAATGTCCCCTTTACTACTCTCTGACTCCTCCAGCTCTAGAAGCGATGGCCCATATCTGGCCCAGATTACACCTTTATGCATTTCCTCTAATAACCCTGCTCCAGGGTGTSCTGGCAAGGGTCTGTCAAAAGGGTTTGTGCCTCTTATGGCCGACCAGAGTGTGGTTCTCAGATCTAATATCTCTCCTCGACGGCTCACCGTGGATGATTCCAGTGAGGAGGGATCTTTTGTCTCAGACACAGGGGAAATATTTTATCCCCAGCCCGAGCTCTGGAACCTTTACATCTTTACATCTGACACTAGAGTCAGCGCCTGTCAAGCTTCTGACTCTTAAGATTTTTTCTTATGGCTATTACTTCTTTTAAGAGAATTCCCCATCCTGCCTAGACTTTGCCCCTGGGCTAGACAAAGCTATTCTGCATCCTCACCTGAACTATCTTCCGAAAGTTCCATGCCGAGTCTCGAGTTGTTCTTGAAGCCTTCTGTCCTCTGCCTTTTATAGCTCGGAGCAGCAACGACTTCACTTACTGTGTCCAGTATGTGCTCTTCAGAATTATGTCCACCGCACTAGCCAGTGGCGTAAGTCAGAGCAGCTTTTCATTTGCTATGGGGGCCGCAACCGGGGGCGGCCGCCACTAGACAAACGCTATCACATTGGGTGAGAGCCCTAGCCTACAAGGCGTGTGATCACACTTTGCCTCCCAGGGGCCTTGCTCTGGCAAGTGTGTGATGCGGCAGATTGGTCCTCTCCGCACACATTTGTCAGATTTTATAGTTTGAATGTCCATACTACTCCGGGCTCGCGGGTCCTCATGTTAGCATCCCAAAGTTATGTCTGAGATCTCTTTGGCTATTGTGCACACACGCAACACAAATTGGGGGTCCAGACACTTGCAGTGCAGTGGCATTGTTATTCTCGTTCACATAGCGTTTTCACACAGCATCAAGTGTAGCTTTTGAAAGGAAACGTCTTTAACCCTGTTGCCTGATAAAACGGGAACCTGATGCTGTACTCCAATTCCGCACTGCTGGCGTGGCTGGACGTCCTTTCAGACAAAAAAGTGACCTGAGGATGTTTCCGGTTCACTCCTATTTATAACTCGCAGGTGCACCTAATCAGATGAGGTCACCTGACCGAGGTTATATAAGCCAAAATTTGCCGTGTTTGATACACACATGCTTCACAATCGGTTGAACAAAGAGATGTTCCCCATAGTGTTTTCATGCAGCATCTCGTTCCCGCTTTTTCAGGGCACAGGGTTACAAGAAAGTAATTCAAATTCAAATTTTATTCGTCACATACACAGTCATACACAGTATGATATAAAGTGAAATGCTTATACGACTGCTATTGACCTACAATATTACAACAAAAAAGAAATAAGATATTTAAAATAAAGAAACACTTATTTACAAAATGTACAGAATAAGAATAAAAATAGAAATGAAATAAAGTATTTGAATAAGATAAATATAAAGAGGTTAAAGAATATCTAATAAAAATAATGGATATAAAGTGACTGAATGTAATGAAAAAGTGGTGTAGTGCAGACCAGAATGTAGTGAATAATTTCAACTTCACGGTGTGCAAAATGTGCAAGTGTGCAAATGTTCCATGTGTAAACCGGTTGTGCGTCCCGGTAAAAAGTAAAAGTTAAGAAGTCTGCAGTCCTGATGTGTGCAAAATGTGCAAGTATGTGAGTGGTATGTCCTATGTGGTGTTGTGATTGAGAACTCGTATAGCCTGCGGGAAGAAACTCCTCCTCAGTCTCTCTGTGTTGGCCTTCAGGGAGCGGAAGCGAGAGAGAACAGTCCATTGCTGGGGTGGCTGAGGTCCTTCACGATCTTCCTGTCCTTGGTCCAGCACCGCTTGTTGTAGATCGTCTGAAGGTCAGGGAGCTTGGTACAGATGATGCGTTCAGCTGATCGAACCACTCTCTGTAGGGCTCTCCTGTCCTGCATGGTGCTGTTCCCGAACCAGGTTGAGATGTTTCCCGTCAGGATGCTCTCTATGGTGCAGGAGTAGAAGTTCCTGAGCACCTTAGAGGGCAGTCTGAAGTCTCTCAGGCGTCTGAGGTGGTAGAGACGCTGCCGAGCCTTTTTCGCCACGGTGTTGATGTGACAGGACCATGACAGGTCCTGCGTGATGTGAACACCGAAGTAGCGGAAGCTGTCCACTATCTCCACTGGTCTCTTGTTGATGGCGGGTGTCTTGTAGTCTCCTGCTTAGTACTAAAGGCCACCATCAACTCCTTCATCTTACTTACGTTCCGGAGGAGATTGTTCCTCTGGCACCAGTTCTCCAGATTTCCAATCTCCTCCAGGTAGGCCGTCTCATCGTTGTCAGAGATCAAGCCCACCACGACTGTGTCATCAGCAAACTTAATGATGGTGGTGGAGTTCGTAGTGGGTACGCAGTCATAGGTGTACAAAGAGTACAGCAGGGGGCTCAGAACACAACCCTGGGGGGCTCCAGTGCTGAGAGTGAGAGAGGCTGAGACATAGCTGCCCATCCTTCCTGCCTGTGGTCTCCCAGTTAGGAGATCCACTGACACAGAGATGAGCTGAGTCCCAGATGCTCCAGCTTGGTGGTGAGTGTGGAGGGAATTATGGTATTAAATGCTGAGCTGTAGTCGACAAAGAGCATTTTAACATAATTSTCCCTTCTAGTGTCCAGGTGAGTGAGTGATGTGTGGAGTAGATGAGCGATGGCATCATCCGTAGAGCGGTTTGGGTGGTATGCAAATTGCAGTGGATCCAGTGTGTCTGGTAGTGAGGAGATGATGAAGTCTCTGACCARCCGTTCAAAGCACTTYATCACCACWGAKRTGAKGGCTACAGGTCGATAGTCATTGAGGGAAGCAGGATGTGGTTTCTTCGGAACAGGAACAATGATGGACTCTTTAAAGCATGTAGGGATCACCAACTGAGATAAAGATAGGTTGAATATCTCTGTGAACACTGGTGCTAGCTGGTCTGCGCAGTCTCTGAGGACTCTACCTGAGATGCCGTCTGGTCCTGCTGCTTTCCTGGTGTTCACTCTCTTGTAGGCTCTCCTCACCTCATGCTCGGAGATGATGAACACGTTTCCGGTGCTGGCAGTRTCTTCCTGTCTGCAGCCGTTAGCGTCGCTAGCATTAGCATCGCTAGCATCTTTAGCTGCAGCCTCGAAGCGAGCATAAAAGGTGTTCAGCTTGTCTACCAAAGTCATGTCTGCGTTCGTCATACCGGATGTTGGGGCTTTATAATCCGTTATTGTCCTTAGTCCCTGCCACAGGCTCCTAGAGTCACTCTGTTGAAGCTGTGACTCTAGTTTCCTTCCATAGTGCTGCTTCGCCTCCTTCACCGCCTTCCGGACGTTATAAGATTCAGCCTTGTACTGGTCCATGTCCCCCGACGCAAGTCCCGCGTTGTAGGCAGCGATGCGAGATCTCAGAGCTTCGCAAATGGTTTTATCAACCCATGGCTTCTTATTGGGAAACGTTCTGATGATCGTTTTTTGTACGGTATCATCCGCTAGTTTCCCGATTAAACTTACAACCGCTTCCGTAAACACATTGGCGTCATCAGAGCTGTTTCGGAACATGGCCCAGTCTGCGTCATCGAGTGCGTCTTGAAGCGCGGCCACCGATTGGTCCGTCCAGCGCGCAACCTCCCTCTGAACCGGAAGTTCCTGTTTAAGCTTTTATATTTTGGCATGAGGAAGATGGCGGCGTGGTCGGATTTCCCAAATGGGGGACGAGATTGTGCCTTGTAGCCATCCTTGATTGTAGTATAACAATTGTCCAGTGTCCTTTCGCCCCTGGTCGGCCAGGTGATATGCTGATAAAAGTTCAGCGCTGCGCGTTTGAGGTTGGCACTATTAAAGTCCCCGGCCACAACAAGCGCAGCGTCCCGGTGTTGCGTCTGGTGTTGTGTGAGAGACTCATGCAGCTCGCATAAGGCAGTGTCCATGTCCGCTTGTGGCGGAATATAAACGGCGCTGATTATGACCGATGTAAACTCCAGAGGAAGATAAAAAGGACGACAGATGATAGTCAATAGCTCCAGGTTGGGTGTGCAGGAGCATGCGAGAGGAACAACGCTCACGCTGTTGCACCAGCTGCTGTTCACCATTAAACACACGCCGCCTCCCCTTGTCTTCCCCGAGTCCCGTGTCCTGTCCATGCGGTGAACCGAGAAGGACTCGGCCGGCTGAATGGCGTGGTCCGGCACCGCTGGGTTCAGCCATGTCTCGGTGAAGCAGAGGAGATTCCAGTCCCGAATGTCTCTCTGGAACTTTATCCTGGCCCTGAGGTCATCGAGTTTGTTCTCCAGTGACTGGCCGTTGGCGAGCAGGATGCTAGGCAGAGGTGTGCGGTGTGCACGGGCTCTCGGCCTGTTCCTGACGCCGGCTCGTTTTCCTCGGGGCCGCCGCTTTGCGTCGCGTCCTTTGTTTTCCCTCAGGATCTCACTCGGCCAGCTCGGATCCGGAGTGAAAAACGTCGAATTGTGATTACATTGTAGACCAATAGAAATAAGAGTATCTCTATTGTACCTAATACACTCAATGGTGATGAATTTGCCAGAWTAAAGTTGCTGAAAATTAACTTAAAAAATTAAAAAATTGTAGAAGAGGTCGGAGCAGTCGCGACGGCAGCGACCTCACTGGCGCCATCTTGGAATGTAACTTGGCAGTAACCCTAGATGTTTCTGAATATGATCTAGAACATGTAGTAATTTAGATTTGACATTGAATAGAAGATTGAGTTTGCAAAAATCCTACTCAAAATTTGTAAAAACAGAAGGAAGTCAAAGATGCATATTGTATTTTGGAAACTGAGACTCAAGGTGGGGGGGTGAGTCATAGGCCTTTACAGATCTGACGGATTTGGGCAGATGGATTGGAGATTAGTTTACGCATATGTATATACAGCACACGGACATCTTAACTCAATAGGCATCAAGTCATGTTGCCATTTGTTGGTGCTGACACAGAAAACTGAGGCCATATTTAAACCAGAAAGGGGTGATAAATTTATTAGAACCATGTTTTAATTAATGGTTGCTCAATTAATGACCACCTAATGAATGAATTATGTCTCATGCCCCCTGGTTATCTATTTATACATTACAAAATATTTAACAAATTTCTATTTAAATTACACCAATTTATCTTTTGGTCATTTTGTTGATTATCAATGCAAACAGTCTTGATTTATATGGGCTTAAAAATTCCATTTCAGTGCTCAAGAATTTTAATTTATTTTTTTCAATGAACTTTAAATTTAGTGACTATTTTTGCTGTGCTGTATCACTCTTTGGAGAGGCTGAAAAGATCAGGGATTTTAACTTACAACCTTTTGCCTGTAATACTTTATTTAAGACAGTGCTGAGCAATAACCTGGCTTGAGTTGCACAGCCAGAAAAGCCTCCAGGTAAATGTAAGGGATGTCTGATTTAATGTCCCTTCTGTTTCAGAGAGAGAGAGAGAGAGAGAGAGAGAGAGAGAGAGAGAGAGGGAGAAAGAGAAACCTTGGAAAACAGCTAGTTATTCTGAAGCAGGGGAGGTTATCAGCCACCCTAACATTTCGCATTTTACTGCAGAAAGTAGATGAAATGAAAGTGCACTCTCGCACTATCGATTTCCTCACATGACAAGCATGGGGATTAAGGCATGAAGTTATGATGTACAAACGTAGTGAAAAAAGAATTAATTGGAGGACAGAAGAAAGTTGTTTCTATTCTGGGGAAGAAAGTACATTTCTGAAATGCCTATAAGGTCATGCCATGGCATCGTTAAAGGAAGCACTTCATTTACTCTGCTAAAAATCAACATGGGATGTCAAGTCAATATGAAAATGCATGCTACATGAGAAAACTGTTACAAAGTTTTGTAAATTATGTAATCGGTTCCTGATTTTCTCCATAATTTAGTTGTAGCCAATTAAATTATCCCATATCAAATCTACAACTATTACATGTGATGTAAAAGTTTAAGTGCCTCCCATCGTTCCTTTTTGAAAGAGCTCTTTCTAGGCGTCCGGCTGCAAGAAGCTACAGCATCACATGGGATTTAATAAGCTCCCTTAAAGTGTACATGTTAAAGTTGAAATACTTCTCAGGTAATGTATTTTCAATACCTCCGACTTGCTCTTTTTCACTCCTCCTACAAAGCGTTGACAAAAACTTGATTTAAAATCAACTTTGCATAATCAACCATCAACATGCGATTGCTAACCACTGACTTATACAGTTCTAGTGTTCTTTTTATTAGTTTTTTTTCTAGTTAATACAAATAGTAATTATTATTAATTCAATATTTATTGCATTTACTAGATAATATCAATCAGACAGTACATTTGAAGTGACCATCTTCTGCTACACTGCTACACATTTACTAAGAGAACCAAAAAAAAAAACTATTATTCAAAAGCAAGATGTTCTCAGCGAATAGGACAGCCAAAATGAAAACTGTGTGTGTGTGTGTATTCATTTGAATCTCCTTCATGAGTCTCTTTGCAACATCTGGAGGCAGTTCCTTAAGGAACATGGAGATGTAATTCCCAAAGCTTCTGTATATATTCTTGCCTGCATGCCTCTCCTCTTTCAGTTCTTTCAGCCTCTGGCAGCATCAACAGCATTTAAAAAAAAGAAAAATATTGTGGGTGTACTGGATGAAATAGAGGATGTAGATGTGGATGATGTTGAGGTGGATTGGCTGGCTGGAGAGAATAACGGTGAGCTCTTTGTCTGGCATCTAGATCCACAGTATCATATTAACATATATTAACACTTGAAACATGAGACGTGAAATCTAAGGCATTTCAGCTCACGAACTCAAATTCTGTTGTTGGCGGTGAAGAGTCCAGTGATCTCAAATCCCTATGAAATTATCATGTTCTGAATAGTAATTTTGTGCTAGAATGTGTGAAAAAAACATGCTGAAATGAATCAGTCTGAGCTTAAAGGTAGAGGTTACGTTAATGACACGTCTTCAGTATAGAATAGGTAAAAATCAAAATCAAAAGCTAGAGGTAAAACATTTAACGCATTACATTCTGGATAATCGGTGTCAGTGGACTGGTGAGTGATGCTCAGCCAGTGCAAACATCTGATGGCTGTGGTGGACAATAAACTGCACCATCACCGCCATCCTTGCTTCATTTTTCAATCCTTTTTTCATCGTGCATCAACGTATCGATCCCGGACTTGTTTCCATTTATTTTTTCAGGTTTCTATGTCGACATTTAAGATAGTGCTTATTATCCGCCAATTGTTTTGACATGCATATTTGTCACAATGCAGTGGTAAAGACACATCATACAGGTGTGGGTAATTGCAGACGTGGTCGCACAGCTCCTTTTTAAAACCTCCCGCCATTTTTCACATGACTTCTGGCAAAACCGACCTGCGCACACAATCTACGAACCAAATGAATGCAGGATATGGGGGGCAGCCATTATACAACTATGTACATGTAATAAAAAGCAAGTGTATGTTCACCCACATGTGTCATTTCAGTGTCTTTGTAAATGAGCTACTGCTGAGCCATGACCCCTACAGAGAACAGTAGAGCTGGGCAACAAACTGTGGATGGGGCTTTCTTATATAAGGTCAATATGTTTAAAATAGGCAACAACAACAAAAAAATAATTAATTAATTTTGCATTATAGCTGCCCTTTAAATATGGGCATGATTAAACAAGTATCAGATGCAATGAATCAATGAATTCAGAAACAAAACTGACCTTCACTGAATTATTACATGTCATGCTAATGGAATTTATACATGATTTGATCCTCATCCTGCAATAATAGTGCATAAAGTAATAACTGAATGCCGAATCAAACTTTACTTACAACAACAAATCCCCAGTAAGCTGGTGTTTATCATGTTTTATTTTAGTGATTATGATGAAAAGGTTAATTGAAATGGCATCATGGGCCAGGGGAATCATACAAAATGCCCTGATGTTTTATTAAATGTTTTAGACGACATGCAGTGGAACAGTTTGTAATGGAAATAAAATTTTTATTTAGTTTAGTTTACAGCGACTGATTTAAGTGGTACTCACAGAGGTGTCACGCTGACTTCCTGTTTCCTACAGTAGTTTACTTTTCTGGTTCTATTGTTCCCACATTTGGATATTTTGTGTTCATTTCAAATTATAATTGTAACTCATTTAGAAAATTTAAGTTTAAATTTGCCTTATTCATGTGGGTATACAAATTTTTTGCATTTCCTGATGAGCCCTAGTCCATTTATTGTCAGCCTTTTGTTAATTGTTGTTTTATTTCCCCTTAATTCCTACACCCTAAAAAATGCTGGGTTAAAAACAACCCAAACAATTAATTGTACAAAACATACAAAAATATTTATATTTATTTTTCAAAAGCATAAGATCAGATAATACAAAGCAAGTTCAACAGCGACATCATTACGATACATTACTGAAAAGCGCTAATGCCTGAGAGCAGTGCTGGTCATTATCTCGGTGTTGGTTCCAACCTTAGAAAGAAAGAAAGTAAAAGTTTATGGAAAAATTCGAGAGGGTTGGCTAGTATGCATATTTGTAAGAAGATTAGTGTTTTCTAACACCTCAGCTATTGTATAGGTGTTTGCTAATGCTAGCAACCTAGCTAAATGCTAGCGTCATGCTGGCACTACAGTTAACAGTTTAGCTTTCATTCATCACTTCATCACCTTCATACACCCTGCAAGCATTCTACAAAGAAAGCTAAAAAGCTCAGACATTTTTGCTGTTTCTTTCATACACAGGTGGGGTTCTTTGGTTTGGCTAGCTAGCAGCCATTGTCAGGTAAACTAGCATGCTATTACACAGACCAGGCTGAAAGTTTGAGTGTAACATGGTAACAGTAATAAATGTTACATACAGTGAACAAATTCAGTCATAGGTGTGTGAAAGTGTGTATACAGACCTTATATTGAACGTTTACATTTCCTCTTAAATGCGTGAGGAGGAAGAAAAACAGACCTGAACCTGACACAGCCACTAAAGACACCGGTGATCTTCGGGGGAGGGGCGTCTGTGATGTTAGCTGTTACTTGCTAACCCAACTCCAACCCAGCAAGCTGGGTTAAACAAAAAGTACCCAACTCCCTGTAAATAACCCAGATAAATTACCCAACAGAGGCAACCCAGCGTTTGGGTAGTAAAAACAACCCAGCATTTTTTAGTGTGTAGTTCTTGTCTCCTGACCAAGTTGATGCTCCTTCTAATCTCTAGAACTAGTTTCTGCCTCTTCACATCCAGGATCTTTAATAGTTTCAGCCATATGGTCCCCAAACGTATCAAGCATTCTTGCTTCCTAACACTACTGTTTTTCTTCTAATTTCCCAACACAAATATACAGTATGTAACATTTACAGCATATGCAAAATACAAAATATTGCCCTTTGAGCTTTTAATGCAATTTGGCTTATCAAAACTTGTTTAGTGCCTTTGGGGACTAAGGTCCAAAATATTTTGTGATATGGAAAATGTATTATTATTATTATCTCTGCAGCAGTCATATCACAGGTGCTGTGATGTAAAGCAAGGTGTAAAATCAATTGACATCTACAGAAGACTTCAAGCCCAGTGCACTGATGAGTCTCTTTGCTGCAGTAAAACACTTGAACAGTGCAAACAGTTTAAACAAGGCTGTACATCGTAAATGATGATTATCCCAGCTGAGGTAGCTCGAAGCCAACAGCAGTCGTTCTTGTGAACATTCATAGAGTGGAACTCCTGATCCTCGAAAATTTATGGATAACTTGTCACCAACTTGCAGAAGAGATGCAAGAGAATGTAAAATGTGGGAACTGTACAGACAATCATTCACCAACACATTTGCACATTACAGAAACTTGGCTGAAGGTTATTGCCCCATCCCCTGTACAGTCCCAACTTCACTCCAAGCTATTTTCACGTCTTTGAGCCATTAAAGGAGTTCCTGGGTGGGCAGTGTTTCAGGTATATTGCAGGCAGTCCGATCAATGGCTGAGAAACCACTAATAACCACTGGGAAAAGTGTCATTAGTTTAGCAGGAGATTAGACCAAGAAATCTGTCTAGCCTTGAAAGGTTGTGAGATATATAAGCATAAAGTATAAGTTCATTATTTGAAAATAGTGTACAATTTACCATGAATTAAAAGTGTGCTTTTGATTTAAATAATAGAAACATTCATGCAAGAGATATTTGTTCAGCGTGATGTGCAAAGACCTGTTACCATGCTTCTTTTTCATTGAAACATTCAAAATAAGACATATAATGATGAACTGAGATGAAAAAGATAAATGTTTTATATTGTTGCATGTTTGTTTCAGAGCTAGTTTGGCATTTGTGAGGCTATGAAGACAACAACTTGCAATTTAGAACAGTGAACGATTTAGCTCGTTTTTGTTCTGCATTAAAATAATAATACATGCTGGTTCTCAAATTAACGAGCAAGGTCTCCAGGTGAGGCACAATAGAAAGAGAAATTGTCTGAACAAAAGATAATCAGTTGCTACAACTGTAGGAGGTTTTCTTTAAAATGTAGCTGTTTGATTTGGCCTTTTTTCCCCCCACATTTTGTTTTTGATATATACAATGAATTCGGTTGCCTGAATTAGAAAATACGACATGTTAGAACTTGCTTTGGGTTCTGTTATTGAAGTGAAATAAATAAATGGTTGTATTTTATGAGTGTCGATCTCTTACACACTAATGTTAAACAGGAATCTACCAGTTTGAGTTACGGTAAATTGATGCTGCTAAAGTTAAGTGATAGCTCAGCATCAGATTATTCTTATTACTTCTACAGACAATCTTTATATAGTGATATCAGCGTTAACCATCACACCTTATCAAATCCCCTTCTTTGTGTCTATGTTGTTGCTGTATTCATTTAATAATTAGTGAGGAAAGAAAAAGAAACGTCTTTGGTTAGAGAAGTTTAATGCTATTATCCTTTTCGCATTTCCACGTTTTCATTTCCTTTGGAGCAGATGGAGTGAAGATTTCAAACAACCTGTTTTCTCAGCTTTGCTTCCTTTTTGTCTTTTTCTCGATAGGAAGACAAACATTTCTTCTTCCAGACTTTTGGGAAGATTAAATTCAATTTGTCTTGCTCTGGCTGCGAGTGTGGGAGGCACAGAGAGGAAAAAGAGACAAGATAAAAGAAACAATAGATAAACCACAAGCAAGACGAAATACATATTTTCTGCAGTGTTATTAATTTTTCTTTTGCATTATTTAAATAACAAATGTACAGCATTTGATCACATAAAAAGGGATTTGTGTTAGTATTCAGATGCTTTTGGCCTTGTTTCAATTGTGTATTTCTCTACTGTTTGCCACTTAAAGGTCTCAGCTATCCGAAACAAACAGTCCATCCTTGACCTTTTTCACTTTCATCTCCACCTTAAAACCTTTGCCTCAAACCTTTTGGCAATAAAATGACTGTACTCACACAAGGTTTAGGCAAAAAGTAAAAGAAAAAATAAAATCGTTTTTTCCCTTTTATTATTCCTTCCCTGGAGTTATTCTACACTTACATAGAAATAACATTCATGTAAAATTAATTGTGTAGATGTATCACTGTCAACAGCAGGATCATCCTAGAGGTAAATCTAGAAAAGTCATTAATAGGTTATTAAGGTAAGGATGGGTAACACAGTGGTCTATGGTTAGCACTGTCGCCTTGCCAAGGTCTGGATTCGATTTATGCCTCTGGTCTGTGTGCATGGAGTTGGCTTATGCTTGATGGGTTTCCACTGTGTACTCTGGTTTTCTCCCACAGTCCAAAATCATGCAAATTTAGTTAATTAGGAAAAGAACAATTAAATACTAATTTGAGTAAAATAATTTGTTTAAAAGAAATTTTCGTGTAGTCCAAATAATTTTGTTGTAAGGTTTAAATCTAGTTCTTATCCTCTTTCTTATTTCCTTTTTATAATTACCACCAAATATTTATAAAAATTTGAATCATCTGCTCTGGCCAGCTCTAACCCTGGTCAAGCCGTGGACTCCACAAGACATCTGAAAGTGTGCTGTGGTATGTAGCAATCTTGCAAATAAAGCAAGTTGTGAGGTGGTCCTCCATGAATTCAATTGTTTACTCTGCATGTTCCACAGATGCTCAATTGGGTTAAGATCTGAAGAATTTACACAAAGTCATGTCATGTTTCTGAAACCGTTCCTAAAACTTTTGCTGTGTGGGACGTTGTGTTGTCCTGCAAACGCAGAGTGTTGATCAGTGCACCACACTGCTATCTGTTACCTTGCCTTCTTCCCATAGTACATCCTTGTGCCATTTCTTTCCCAGATAAGATGGAACAGAACAGTTCTTTCCCAGAACAGATACACACATACCGTATTGAGCAACCATATTATCACCATATTATTTTTAATACACATCTTTTCATACACATTTAGCATGTCTTCAATGTTATGTACAAAGTTATTCACCATTTCCAAGCACACCTTAAAAATGAATAAGGAAGGGGCCCCTGAGTGGCACAGGGTAAGGTATATGCCATATCATCTGGAGATCGCTAGTCCGGGTGATGGTGTAGCCTCTCGCAGCCGGGAACCTGCAATGTATTAATACAATTTCAGTTTTGAGTCACTCTATAATTCTGAGCCATTGTAAATAATTTTTTGCATTTTTAATCTGTCTTAACTGTTAGTTACCACTTATTTGGCTATTTACTTCCATGGATACCCACTTACGACTTCCCAAATGACTGACTCAATGGCCGCTTACTACCTGAATTACTTACCTACTTGGTAGTTTATTTGCATACTTTGTTACTTTTTTACTCCCTACTTACTTACCTACTTACTGCTTTATTTCCTACTAATTTACTTACCACTTACATACTTACTGTCATAGTTATATACTTTCTTACTTACTTACTTATCCTTCTACATTCCATTTACTTGCATAACCATTATTTTTTTTACTGACATACTCATTACCTATTTGTTGACTTACTTGCTGTTTACTTACCTGACAAAAGGTGCAAAAGTTTGGGCACCCTAAGAGTTCGAGAGTCTCAGATTTTTACAAGGTTTCAGACCTTAATCAGCTCATTAGATCTGATGCATGGCAACAGCTATCATTAGTGAATGCCAATTTCAAAGCTTTACTCTTAAAGGTTAAGAGTCAAAAACCTTTGACTCTTAAAACCTTGTGCCCACACTTGCGGACATTCAACAACCATGGGTTCCTCTAAGCAGCTGTGTAAGACTCTGAAAAT
The DNA here is from genome assembly GCA_003987875.1 of Clarias batrachus. Lineage (NCBI taxonomy): Eukaryota > Metazoa > Chordata > Actinopteri > Siluriformes > Clariidae > Clarias > Clarias batrachus. Next base: position 59,526 of record QMIH01001117.1, on the reverse strand, counting down.
GAAAGTTATTGATGCCCACAATGCAGGAGAAGGCTACAAGCAGATACTATTTTCAGCTTGCAGTTTCCACAGTGAGAAATGTAATTAAGAGATGACAGTTCAGGGGAACTTTTGAGGTCAAGATGAGGTCTGAAAGACCAAGAAATTTTTTGGAGAGAACTGCTCGTGTGCTGGTTAGAAAGACAAATCAAAACCCCCATTTGACTGCAAAAATCCTGCAGGAAGATTTAGCAGACTCAGGACTGGTGGTGCACCGTTCCACTGGGCAGAGATGCTTGCACAGACAAGACCTTCATGGAAGAGTCAGCAGAAGAAAACCTTACCCATGTCCCCATCATAAATCCAATGTCAGATGTATGCAATAGAACATCTACAGAAGGCTGATGCATTTTGGAAACAAGTGCTGTGGACTTATGAAGTTAAAATAAAACTCTTTGGCCACAATCAGCAAAGGCATGTTTGGAGAAAAAAAGGAGCAGCATTTGATGAAAAGAACACCTTGCCAACTATTGGTGGTGGATCTATCATGTTTTGGGGTTGTGTTGCAGCCAGTGGCACAGGAAACACTGCACRGGTGGAGGGAAGAATRGATTHCACTAAATACCARCAAATTCTGGAAGCAAACATCACACCATCTGTAAAAAAGCTAAAGCTGAAAAGAGGATGGCTTTTACAAAAGGACAATGATCCTAAACATACCTCAAAATCCACTATGGAAAACCTCAAGAGACGCAAGCAGAAGGTTTTGGAACGGCCATCACAGTCCCCTGATTTAAACATCATTAAAAATTTGTTGGTAGATCTTAAAAGAGCTGTGCATGACAACCAAAGAATATTACAGAATTAGAAGCTTTTTGCAAGGAAGAATGGGAGAAAATCCTAAATACAAGAACTAAAAGACTTTTAGCTGTGATATCTGCCAGAGGAGGTGTTACTACAGTATGTACTGATTATGTAGGGTGTCCAAACTTTTGCACAGTGCCGCAATAATGTTTTTATTTTTATTTTTTATCTTTGTTCAATTTATTACATAAAAAATAACTATGCACCAATGTTTGCTGAAAATATTGTGCATTTTGTCCATTTCCAAGTGTTAACATCTTAAAAAAAAAAAAAAAATCACCAAAATATGTTATTTATCAAGGGGTGCCTAAACTTTTGCATAAGACCTACTTACTATACCTACCTATACTGCATACTTAGTTTTAGTTAGTATTAGTTAGTAATACTTAGTTGCATACTTATTTACTTATGTTCTTACAGTGGTTAGCCAACGGGAATGCCTATTACCGCCATGCTCACTGCYGCGGCAAAACGACAGCGGCCAAAATAAATCAGTTGCATTTCAAAGTCATTCGTTCGACATTTTCACTTGCTGCAGTTTTAAAATATAATTAAGTCATAAGACTGTAAGTCAGATCAATATGTTGTATCGAAGAAATACTAGAGTAATGGTAATGGTAAAATGTGAGTACTTTATACAACAAACATGAAAAATCTGAACCAGATCTATTGATATTTACTGTACAATAAAAAAAATGAGTAAAAAAAAAACAAACATTGGTTAAATGTTGTTTAGACAGATTATCAAGGTCACTAGCTGACAATTTTATTTGTACAAAGAATGAACTCTTATATAACCTATATATGTTTGTATCTGTTTATTGTTATTATAAAAAAGAATACTTTCAAAAAATATAGAAATAACTGGAAAATAGACTTTCAGAATAAAACATTAGAATAACTCAAAAAAGACTCTAAAAATGTTGTGCGGGTTACTTTGACCCAACAACTGGTTTATTCTTTATTCTCTGACTTCTCCAAACAGCAGCCTGCAAAATGTTCAAAATATTACTGTTATTGCTCAAAACCTCCATCGGTTATTAAAGATAGCGTCTATTTAGAAAAAAATGCCCCAACGTTTTCGGAGATTTGAGCTTCAGGAAATTTCCCGGGCTCTGCGCATAACATTGGGCCAATGCAGCCTCAGCACGCATAAAGTTTTCCAGAGTGCACCAGCAGAAGTAAACTAATGATTATGAATGCATCGGGAAAACCAGGAAGGAGACTGACTCTGGCCATTTTAATAATTCATTGATACATTAGTGATTTCTTTGGTTTCAGCTGTAGTGATGAAGGTGATCGTGTCATCTCGTCTTCTCTGGAGATTCACGTTTCATATGAATTATGTAATGTAAAATTAATTGTTTTCTGTTAGTTTATATAAAATCAGACATTTCACTTTCTATAAGTATATATTTTTCACATCTGTGAGGCAAGTATGCACAAAGTTTTGGTTCATTTTCTGACGCGCTCAAGTTCACAGAAAACAATACAGAATAGCGCACCCTGTTTGCTTTCATTATTTTACAAAATCATAAGGTTTTTTCAACATTGTGAGAGTACTTAAATAAAGGTATATTCTTATAAAGGCTATGTAGCTTATATAGTTTTATTAAATAGTTTTTGCTCGTTAATCTTACTTTTAACTTTTTTTCTGATGCACACCCTGAGTCTGTTTTCTGGCTATACGCTAGTGTTACACATGATCTAATCTAAAGGCTAGATGTAAAGGTATACATTTACTTTGCATATAATTCCATGCAAATACGAAACTCCTTTATTTAATTTAAATTCTAAATTTGTACTGTAATTTTAGTACTGTGATTGTAAATTTGTTTAATGTTTCCCGTGTATTTCATAAGATTTTGCCAGCAGTAGTACAGCCCAACAGGGGTCATTATTTATTAAAGAAAATTATCATATGATCATATTGCATTTCATTCTTAGAATAATGCAAAAACACGAGCTGGGATGAATGACATCGACATCTGCTGAAGCAGTACAACGTCCTGACAATGTTTTAATTTTATGGTCATTTAGTTTCTATTAGTCTACTACACATTTAAAAAAAACACAAAGTATAAGATGACACAAAACCCTACACGCGTAGCTTTTCTAATTACACATGATAAAATCTAAAGGCTCACTGTGTTAACGTTTACTTTGCTTAAATTCGATCATAATGAGATTTAATTTAATTTTAATTCTACATTTGTACTGTAATTTTAGAACTGTGATTATGAATTCGTTTAAGTACAATGTTTCACTTGATTTTATCCGCTACTATGTGCGGCTCTAAAGGAGCTCCGGCTCATTAACTCTTGAGAGAATGAACTAAGGGCCGAGGTGTCAGTCTATAGTTACATAGCACCCCTCAGCAGTAAAAGTCAGCAAACGCACAAAACCAAAACGCTGCCGCCGTGAGACGCGCCGGTAAAACCACTATTCAGGTTGACTACGTGCGCTGTCGATGTGTGCGCTGAAAGATTTAATCAAACATTTACAAAACAGTGCTGATGTTTGATCATGTGTGATATTCGGGGGAGGGGGGGGGCGTAATGTCTGTTTAATGTCAATAATATCTGTAACATAACATAATGACATTACTGTTATATTACATATTTTTATTTGTCGTGTCTCATGAGCTGCATTGATGTGTTATTTTGTGTACCTATGTGTAATTATTCTATGCTGAATTAGGTGTCAGATTTGTGATTTTCAAAGACTGACTGGAGCACAACTTGTCATGTTTCTCAGCAGCTCAAGATAGATGTTAAGATGGCGTTGAGTGAGATGGATAGATTACATTCACCATTAAATCAGCAGTGAGGGAGTTTGCGGAGGGGCTCCTTATTTGGTGTGGGCCAAGAATACTTTCAGGTACTAGTGTCAAAGTCAAAAAGTTGAGTTCAACATAACGGTTGTACAACGTTTTTCAGCATGCCGTTATATTATCAGCAGAGAAAAGTAATTTCACACGGCGTCCCCAAAAATAGAAGAGAAGACAGCAAAAACAGAGCTTTTAATCAAGAATGGACAGACTCTTATATGTTCATTTTTCCCACAGGCAGTTCAAAAGGAGTAAGTCTCATATGTTTTGAGACCAGAATAATTTGAAGTGTCACTGCAAGACAAAGCACACATCTCTAAGCAAACAAATACACTTAAATTCAAACCAAGTGCACTGAAAATAGTTTAGTGTCAGGATAGAAAAGAGAGAAACATGAAAATAAAAAGCACACACATACATTTGTTAACAGAAGGTGTTGTCAAGGGATGTCTGAGCAGGGTAGATGAATCCTGAAATGAGTGGGGAAAGGATTTACTTTTTTTTAAATATTTTTTTAAACAGTTTTTATTTTACTTGAAACAAAAAAACAAAATGAATTTTCAATCAAACTACTTAATGTTTATGATCTTGCTTTCTTCCCTCATAATTATGACTTTACTCTCAGGTTGAATCTGAATTATATGTTTAAAGTCAAATAAATAATAATAATAAAATAAATGTCAGAGTAGTGACCCTAATTCTCTTCTGTAATAATCTCCTCAGTTAAATGTGAAACATCACCATTTATGAATATAATCCAAAGAAATGCAGATTAGGCTAATTGGTGTTCCTAAATTTCCTGTAGTATATTTGTGCCCTGTGATGGATTGGCAACCTGCCCTGGGTTTACCCTGCCTTATGCCCAAAGTCTCCTGAGATCGCCATGACATGGAGTTTGCATGTTCTCCCTGTGCTTGGTGGGTTTCCTTCAGGTACTCCTATTTCCTCCTACAGTCCAAAGACATGTAGATTAGGCAAATTTGCATTTTCAAATTGCCCATAGTGTGTGAATGAGTGTGTGTGACTGACATCCAATACAGGGTGTACTCTGCCTAGTGCCCTAAGTCTCCTGGGATAGGCTCTGGGTCCCATGCGACCCTGTATACAGGATAAAGCAGTAGAGATAATGAGTGAGTGAGTGCCTTCTATGTATTGATATTATGTCAGTTTTACTAAAAATAGATTGAATTTGTAAATGTACCATTCTTTTATTTTAGGTCAATCTTTTGTTAAACAACATTACTTGAGGGGAAATTTTATTCGAATTAGAAGTATATCCGAAAATCCATAATTTAGTTGATAACAAGCTGGTTTATATGTGAATGTGTCTTTGAAAACATCTAAAATTGATGCCCTGAAGAGAAATTGCATGCTTTTAAATGGCTCTACCACCTTTGCCTTACCAGTGGGGGGCATGCTGGGGAATGTCCATTAACTGGTCAGAATTTGGCTGGGAGCAGCAATTCTGCAATTCCTGCTTACTTACCGTACCTACCTACTAACTRACCTAACACATACAGCGTCAGTCACTTTAAATTGCCGGCTGGTCTGTGACAAAACCTGAGCCAATCTGTGACAGGTCCATAACATCACCTTGCTTTGAATGTGGCTGTGTCCACCTCCCTCGCAGATGATGAAGTGAATTCCGCTCTGCCTTGTTACCACCTTCAGGCTGGTGATAATGTCATATATCTCCACCAGGGGGAGCAGTGATTAGGTTAGTGTACTGCAGAGGTGAGCTAACTATTCAAACATTCTGTCAAATCCCAGGACATAAAGTGAATCGAATGTTTCCCAGATAAATCCCACACCACTCTGTCTTGTCATCATCTCAGATTCTTTTATTTTTCTTCCAAAATCACATTTCTGTTGCTTTAGTTGGTGGCAGCATAAACAAAATGTTTTCCCACACAAAAAGAAATAATTGAAATGCATACAGGCTTTTGAAATGTTAAATGTATAAGGAGACACAAGTACTTACAAAGGTTACAAAGTATTGCACAGGGTTTTGTGATTTCAGACCCCTAATTGTCTTTTGTCTTTTAAGCGTGATATTCTTCATGGATGCTGGTGCATTATTCATACAATTCATTTTAAAGAACAGAAAATAAAACCATTAGACACAGCGATTTTATGAACAAGTCTCATATAATATAGAAAATAAAAGTGTTTTCTCTGTCATGCCTTTGAAGAATGTTTAAATATAAAGTTGTAACTTATGGTTACCTAGAGTATGACATTTATTTAGTAATTTCTCATACTCCATCATACATGTAGGGACTTCTATCACATCAGGGAAATTATAATGCTATGACTATATAAGCTGTCTTACTTCCTTTCTTGCAGATTTACCTACCACAAGGGTACTTGCATACTTATTTGGTTACCTACTAATTGATCATTTACTTACCTAATTAACCACTTACTGACTTACTTACCAATTACTTACCTATTGACTGACTTATTTACCTAGACAGACAGGCTATAGGGAGTACCATGGTGATTCCTGGTGGTCCACTGGACAACAGGGGCGATACAACACATGGTATTAAAATAGAGAGAAAGAAAGAAAGAAAAAACTGTATTGGTATGTGCCTTGAGGTACTGGTCAATAAAGTTGTGTGGTTACCAGCTCAGAATGGGTTGATTGGGGCCATTTTATTATGATTGACTAAGGTCTATGAAATAGTTTTTCATATTCCTACTCCCTATTCATATTTAGTTTCATCCAGCATGTAGCTACTGTTTATTTAGACCCAGAGACAGTTTTATCCCAAAATCAATAAATGCAGGTAATCAGTCTATTAAGTACCCCTCTTAAAATCTGAAATTTATTACAGTATTATAAATATCTTAATGTAAACTTTGCACTGGAACCATAAGACTGCATGGTGTGAGAAATATATATAGTTTCAAAGATACATTTATTGTATTTCACTGTATACAATGACGATAAAGGAAATGAACTCAATATAATTTTAGAAAAGTCAGTACAGACTACTTACTACTGCTAGGTCCAATAAACTAATAGACTATTAACATCTTAACATAATTTTTAAACATTAATATTTGATAAAGTAATATTTTACTCCATGGTTTAGTGGTATTCCTAAACCACTCACTCTCTCTCATCCATCATGTATACCGCTTTATCCTCTATACAAGGTCGAAGGGGCCTGGAGTCTATCTCAGAAGACTTAAGGCTCAAGGCTGGGTACACCCTGGAAGGGGTGCCAATTCATCATTCATATTTACACACTACAGACATTTTATAAATGTCAATTAGCCTAATCTGCATGTCCTTGGAATGTGGGAGGAAACTTACCGGAGTACACAGAGAAAACCCACCAGGCACGGGAAGAACATGGCAACTCCATGCACACAGGCCCTGAGGCAGGAATCGAATCCGGACCCTGGAGGTGCAGGGCAACAGTGTTAACGATAAAGCAATGTGTCACCCATCTTAACCTTAATAACCGATTAATGACTTTCCCAAGTTGACCTCTAGGATGCTGGTGACAGGGATACTTCTATAGTATGTACATTTTAATTCATTTATTGTTCTCAGAGAAGGTGAATCTATTTTTCCATCAACTCCAACTCTCCTTCATTAATTTATTTATCTACAATTTCATAGATAATTTCACATGCACAACTGTTGCCGTCTTAAATGGTGGTCAGACTGTAGGAATTTAATCAAGTTTCAAATAATTTATCTTACATCAGCTAGTCTCTCGAGTATTGAAGAAGGAAAAATGTACTCAGTTTCCAAAGACACACAAACACACACACACACACACACACACACACACACACACACACACACACACACACACACACACACACGCACACACACACCAAACTATGTAACACCCACATGCCTTTTTAAAATGCCATTTAAATGTGTTTAATATGATAAGACTGTGCATTTTTATTACTGAATTTGTGTATAGACGCATAGTGGCAGATAGTGGCATTTACTTCGGTTGTTGTTGTTGTTTTTTTTTTTTCAGAGCAGGATTATGATTAAATGCTTGAGGATGGCGCAACAATGAATAAAACAACACTAAACCTTGCTCGGAGGGGGTGGGGTGAGGGGAATGAATCTTAATAAGGACACACAGCTCAGGCTTTTACGCATGACCGTGTGTATCGTGGAACAGTTTGTGAGTGTTTGTGAGTGTGTGTTTGGTGCTATGAGGCATCGGAGGTGACAAATGCTTGTGCGCATTGATATGGCGCCTGGTTTGATGATGAAATAGTTGCCTGGTGGCAAAAATTACAAATGAAGTCCAGATTCATAACATGCCCACTTTATAATCATCACTCACACACACACACACACACACAGACACACACGCACACACACACAATACATTTTTCTATGTGAAGAAAAATGCTTAGTCAAGAAATGGAATTCTAATTGAATTTCTCACTAATGGTGTGATGTCTGTACCCATCTAACAACATCATTGTTCAAATACTGCATTAAAAAACATGGCCAGTTGAAGATTATTTACCTAAAATTTACCTAAAAGTAAAAAATTATTTACCTAAATTTCAACAACTATTTTTTTTCTTTTCATTTTTTATAGTTTCAGTAGGTGTTTAAGTGTGTGAAGACAAATTATGTTTATTGGTATGTGTGTTTTTTTTTTTTGCATTATTATTATTTTTTATTATTATTATTATTATGGGCTTAAAAAAATACAGGCAATTTTACTTTTTTATTTCAATCTAGCTTCAATAAGGGGTTTGTAGAAAGAGTTTAAAGTAAGCTTTAATATAAATGACGGTACTATTATTCCAGGTTAAGGCCCACATACATGTCTGACTGTCTTTCTGTACAGCAGAACTCCATTTTTTTTTCTTTGTCTTAATACAGTAGGTTGGACAGAGTGTTTTGCCGTACAGAAAGACATACAGACATGTACGTAGGCTTCAACCTGAAATAATAATCTCACTGATTACATCAAAGCAACATCAGATTATTTTTACCTTTAACCTTTTAACTATTTCTATAAACTATTTTCCAATCAATGCTGTGTACGCATGCTAGTTATCACCTAAAATGTGCAAGTTGTTTTCATTCACATTTGATAAAAAAATAAAAAAGCAAATAAGAGTTAATTKAACAAAACATTAAAATATTACATGAAATGAGAAAAAAATAAATAAATGAGGAAATAGGGAAAGAAAGAAGAAGCAATTAGAGCAATAAGTAAAGAGGGAAAAAGTAACATAAAAAGAACAGTACAGTGAAACCTTGGATTACGAGCATAATTCGTTCCATAATCTTCCCATAAGAAATAATGAAAACTCATATAATTCGTTCCACAACCCAAAAAAATAAATTCAGAAAAATAATTAATACAATATATAAAGTACAAATAAAACAAATTAACCTGCACTTTACCTTTAAAAAAAGTTAAAATAAATCCCAACAGATAAGTGTTTCCATTTGTGCACGCAGGCGCCGTGTATTTG